>RJWJ010025691.1:0-23645 GCA_004363605.1 Indri indri | reverse complement strand
TCATTGGAAGCTTGAACAAGAAAAATATATGACTTCAACAATTTGTAATGATTATTTTAATCCTTGCTGTATTCTTTTAACTTATTTTCAGTAAAGTCTAACCAAGATAATGACATCATGAGATGGTGGTTACAATAATAGCCTGATTTATCTTTAAAAAATATCAATTTGATGGAATTGCAAATAACTTGAATTTCATATCCTCTGCTAGGTCCAAAAGCATAATCAGACTAAAGTGAAGCACAAATCAGCCTAGAATTCAATTAATTTATCCTTTTTATTGAACTACATGAAAAGATACATCAAGAATCTGTTGGAATTAAAGTGGTATTTATAATGGTAAAGAGCTCAGGGTATTTGTCTTAAAGATCTGCTATTACAGTAACAAAGATAAGTGTATGGTCAAGTATTTAGCTAGTAGCTTCAGATACAAAAACACACATTAACCTGGAATAGAGGAAGCTTTCAATAACTGACCTTTAGATTAGCAATAAATCCTAGAAAACTGTGTGCAAGAAATAATGTTTATCTATCTGCTGTAAAGATTGTTTTTAAGTGTGCTGTTTGGATATCTCAGCAATAGTGTTAACTCAACATTCTCTAGGGTAGGTTTAGTGTAGTTTTCTGAGTTGAGGACACTATTCTAGATAGCTTAACCATCCGTTTTTTTAAAAAAAAAAATTTTGGTTATGTATTTACAGAATTTGGTGTAACATTTTTCAAATGATTTTATATATATACATAAGAGTTTTTATCTGTAAATCACTAAGGAAGAACCAGAAACATGGAGAAGTTATGAGGCTCCCTTTAGAATGAGTCAGTTACAGAGAGATGGAGTTTTAGAATGTAGACCTCTTTTCTTTAAATCGTGGGTATCATTTATTGAAGGAGGTTATATTAATATAACTTCCCTCATTATTGAAATTCTATACACATATGAAGAAAAATTTGGTCCCACATGTATTATCATAAAAACTATCATTTTCATTACAAAGATGTGTAAAATAATGAGAAAACTATTTTTTTCTTAGGATGAGACCATTTGCTCTTTCTGTTTAAAAAAAATACCACTATATCTTTGAGTAGTCACAAGTATTAATTATTACTACTTAGTTTTAGATGATGTTGTACATGTTTATTTTATTTTCTTTTGAGGGACAGATTTTGAGTGTTAAAATTTTAGTTGTTCGCATTAAGAAGTTTTTTCTAATTTAGTCTGATAATTGGAATTGAATTATAAACAATGTATTTTTAATTCAAAAAGCCACTTTTTAGGAATGATGACTATTGAATGATTTGTCACATTGACTTTTCATTGTACATTCCAAACAAGCGCTTGCATATACAACTCTTTTCCATCAGTTGTTTCTTAAAAGCATAAAGCCAATTGTATATTTAAGCTAGAGAATGAACCTCAGGGCATGCCCATCTGTCTAAAAAAATAAGCACATTTCCAACAGAGTAATGGGGACAGATTGTTCTTTAACTGAGGTGATGGATGTGAATGTTTAAGAAATTATGAATTATGAAGAATGCACAGTTTCCATGCATTGTTCTCCATCTCTACAATCACATCTTGGAGAGATATTGTTGCTTTCAGTGTATTTTTACAACTATTATCAAAATAATTTTGGAATTAAAGTTTTGCCAGATTAAAATAAGGCTAGCCATAACCATAAAAAAGTACATTAAAAAGATAATTGAACAATGCAGACATAAATCCCTATATACATGTCTGATTTAATGATATATACTTGTCCCTAGTAAATTAAAACAAATCTAAAGTGCACAAATTCTGTTTTAACTAAAATTTATGTGTCAAAATCACATAGCAAGATCACTACATTAGGTCTAAATCACTTAAATTTGCTGATGAGTCATTTATTCTTACAATAGAATTTTTCCCTCGGTAGTAGCCCATGGCATATATAAAATGAGTAGTAACATGAGATACTATGAAAACCTGTAAGATATGTATCTTATGTTCTCACTCATATATGGAATCTAAAAAGTTGATCTCAGAAGTAGACAGTAACATGGTGGTTATCAGAGGCTGGGAAGGGTAAGGTGGATGTGAAGATGAGGAGAGGTTGGTCAACAGGTACAAAGTGGTAGAAGTAGTAAGTTCTAGTATTCCATCACACAGTAGGGTGACTACCATTAACAATAATATATTGTTTATTTCAAAATAATTAGAAGAGAAGACTTTGAATGTTTTCTCCACAAAGAAATGATAAATGTTTGAGATAATGGACATGTTGGCTACCCTAATTTGATTATTGTACATTGTATACCTGTATCAAAAGATCACACTGAACCCTACAAATATGTACAATTATTATACATCGATTTAAAATAGAATAAAACTTTAAAAAAGGCAATTTATATTTATAATAGGGCAAAATAACAGAAATCTCTACAACCAAATTAGTTAAAGGGATATCTAAATTGACAGAAAAAATCTTTATCACAAGTATATAGTAAAAAATATAAGTTAGAAGTGAGTGCAGTTAGTATGAACTAAGAGTATGAGAGTTACTATGAACTAAAATGTTTCAAAGTTAAGTTTAAAAATCACTTGCCCTCTGATCTGTGGTTGAGGGGGACACTTTCTCTGCTAAGTTTCTTTTGAAATACAAATGTTAGTACTTGAATGAAAAGGAAAAGGGAATTGTTAAAAACTGTTGACAACATTCAAGTGAAAGTACAAATTAAAGGCACATATGTTAATGAGAAGGCTGTAAATAGTCCAAGAAAAATTGTGAGCACACAACATATTTTTCTTTCTTATACTTTGGAAAGGTGGATCAGGCAATTAATGATAATCATTAGGGTTCATGGAGTATAAAACAATGACTCAGACAAAATTTTCTAGTAGGAGCATGCAATTTATCCAAACTTTTGAAAATTATCCTACTTCTTTGCATATGCAATTTTGTGCACCCCAAATACACATTTATGACCTTCTCTCTAAAAAGAAGCAAACATCTCTTTCTGCTTACAAAGTCAGGGTTCTCTAGTTTTAGTTAAAAGTATATATGCTTCTAATTTTTTTTAATCTTAATATATCAAGGGGGTACAAATTTTTTTGTTACACACAGATACCTTGTATAATGGTTAAGTCAGGGATTTTAGCGTGCCCATCACCCAAATAGTGTTCATTGTACCTGAGTTTTTACAGCTTCTCTCCTCTTCCACTCCCCCTGCTTGATTTCCAATGACCCCTACATCTCTTTGTGCCCGTGTGTGTCCATCGATTAGCTCCATTAGCTCCCAATTATTAGAGAGTACATGTGGTGTTTTTGTTTCCATTCATGAGATACTTCACTTTGGATAATGATCTCCAGCTTCAACCAAATTGCTGCAAAAGACATTGTTTCATTCCTTTTTATGGCTCACTAGTACTCCCTGCATACACATACCACATTTTCCTAATCCACTCATGAATTGATGGGCACTTAGGTTAATTCCACATCTTTGCAATTGTGCTGTGATAAACATTCAACTGCAGGTGTCTTTTTGATAAACAACTTCCTTTCCTTTGGATAGATATCCAGTAGTGGGATCGCTGGGTTGAATGGTAAGTCTACATTTATTTCTTTGAGGAATCTCCGTACCGTTATCTCTAGTGGTTGTACTAATTTGCAGTCCCACCAACAGTGTGTAAGTATTCTCTCTCTGAATCCATGCCACCATCTATTGTTTTTTGATTTTTAGTAATAGCCATTCTGACAGGAATGAGGTAATATCTCATTGTGGTTTTAATTTGCATTTCCCTAATAATTAGTGATGCTGAGCATTTATTCATATGTTTGTTGGCCATTTGTCTACCTTCTTTTGAAAAGCTTCTGTTCATGTGTTTTACCCACTTTTTAATGGGATTGTGTGTTTTTTTTTTATGCTAATGTTTTTGAGTTCTTTGTATATTCAGGATATTAGCTCCTTGTTGGATGTATAGATTTTGAATATTTTCTCCCATTCTGGAGGTTGTCTATTGACTCCATTGATTATTTCCTTTGCTGGGCAAAAACTTTTTAATGTAATCAACTGCCATTTATTTATTTTTGTTTTTGCTATATTTACATTTGGGGTCTTAGTTAAACATCTTTGTTTTTAGGCTGACATCTAGAACAGATTTTCCTACATTTTCTTCTAGAATATTTATGTTTTATGTTTTCATGCCTTACGTTTAAGTCATTTATCCATTTTGAATTAATTTTTGTATATGACAAGAGATAGGGGCCTTGTTTCATTCTTCTTAATGTGGCCATCCAGTTTTCCCAGCACTGTTTATTAAATATGGTGTACTTTCCACGCTGTATGCTCTTATCTGGGTTGTTGAATCTGAGTTGGTTGTAACTATATGGCTTTATTTCTGGGATCTCTCTTATGTTACATTGGTGTACGGCTCTACTTTTATACCAGTACCATGCTCTTCTGCTTACTGTAGCCTTGTAGTATAACTTGAAGTCCAGTAATGTGATGCCTCCAGACTTGTTCTTTTTGCTTCAGTTTGCTTTGTCTATTCTGGGTCTTTTTTGGTACAAATGAAGTATAGAGTGATTTTTTTCTAGATCTTTGAAATATGACATTGATATTTTGATGGAAATTGAGTTGAATCTGTCAATCACTTTGGGCAGTATGGACATTTTAACAATGTTGCTTCTACCAATCCATGAGCATGAGATGTTTTTCCTTTTTTCTTTCTTTTTTTTTCTTTATTTCAGAATATTACGTGGGTACAAATGTTTTGGTTACATTAATTGTTTTTATACAGTTTGAGTGAAAGCTATAGTGTGTCCATCAATCAGAGAGTATGCATTGTACCTGTTAGGTGTGAATTTACCCATTCCCTCCTCCCTCCCACCTGCTTGATTTCTGTTGAGTTTTACTACCAAAAAAAAAAAAAACCTCTTACAGATATCGGCCTAGGCAAAGAATTTGTTTTTCTATTTTTGTATGTCATCTGAAATTTCTTTCTTCTGTTTCATGGTTTAGAAATCTCCTTGTAGATATCTTTCACTTCATTGATTAAATATATTCCTAAGTATTTTATTTTATTTGTCCCTATTGTGAATGATATGAGTCTTTGATTTGGCTCTCACCTTGATGTTTATTAGTATATAGAAATGCTACTGATTTGTGTTCATTTATTTTGTAACCTGAGGCTTTGCTGATTTTATTTATTAATTTTAGGAGTTTTTTGGTGGAGTCTTTGGGATTTTCTAGATGTAAGATCATATCATCAGTGAAAAGTGATAATTTGACTTCTTCTTCCCCTATTCGGATACACTTTATTTCTTTCTATTGCCTGATTGCTCTGGCTTTTCATTGTTTTTTAACCTATTTAGCATCATTGTAGTTTAGAATCTCTGCTAGAATAAAGATTACTATGTTGGGTGACCTGCTTTTTAATTTTATAGAAAATCAAATAACACGCTGTACTCCTTTGAGTCAATTTCTCCCATTTGATATTATATTATAATTTGGGGATTTATCCATATTGTGTAGACAATTATTAATTACATATTTTTATTTATATATTGCTATATTTAACAATGTGTTGAAGAAATATAAGCCATCATTAGCAGTATTAATGTTTCTATCTTCCTCTTCCTTTTCTCTTTCCATATTCTTCTCTTACTTTTTCCCACTGTTTTCTCATTCATAGAGCAGCATGTTCCCCCTTTTTTTATTTTATGCTTGTTTGGGGGAATATTATTCCCTAGTAGATTTGCAAAAATGGATCCATGGGAAAAATCTTTTTAATAGTGTTGTCCATCAGAAAATGACTTTATTCTACAGCCTCAATTGATTAGAATGGAAATTTCCACTATAAATTGTTTTCACTAAGAATTTTGAAGCTATGTGTCCATCATTTTCTCTCTTTTGATGTTGGTATTAAGATGTTTTCTTCATCTCCTGTTCTTCCTGTGTACCTTTTGTTTTACTCTGAAAGGATTTAGAATCTTTATTTTATTCTTGGGGTTCTGCAAATTCACATTATCATATGCCTTGGACTGGCTCTTTATTTATTTAGTTCTCAGGCTCTTTTCTGAACCCTTTTACTCTTGGGATTTATTACTTGCAGTCCAAAAACAGTTTTCTTATATCATTTTTGAATATTTTCCCCTTTGTTTTATAAATTCTGTCTTTCAGAATACACCATTAGTTTGATGTCAAACCTTTTAAATTCATCTACCTTTTTTCTCTTTTTGATGTCTTGAATTTCCTCCTATTTTCAGTGATTTCATCAATTTAATTTTCCAACACTTCTGTTAAATTATTTTTATGATTGTCATAGTTTTTATTTTCTCATACTCAATGTTTTTCGCAATTTGTTTTTTGTCATATTCAATACTTTTTCTCTCTGAAGACATTAATTATAGTTTAAATTATTGATACTTTATTTTACTGTTTTTCCTACCTTTTTTGTTCTGTATTAATATTTTCATTTTGTTTTGTTTTGGTTTGGTTTTTGTCTTTCCTGAAGACAATTTTTGAAAAGCTCCACTGATTCTTTTTTTCCGTCTCATATTTAAGAGTTAAGTACCAAAAAGATGACTGAAAGCTCTGTGAAGGACAGGTTTACTTATCTGGTGGAGTTAAACGTAGGATGTTCAGGGAGTGAGAAACCTTTTGTGGAGCCCTCTTAAATGCCAGTATCCATAACCTTTCTCTCTGAGACTCTTTAATTTCCCCAGATAAGAATCGTCTGCCTGACTGAATGTAGGAAATCAGAACTGTAGGTTTCTCACTATTCATTGAGCTAATTTTTATTGGATAGATTGCTCTCTCTGTTATAGTTTTATTTTCCTTTTACTTTGCTTATTACTCCCAGTCCAGAGATTTTTGTTTCAGTTTCTCCAGTTTTTGTGTTTCCTGATTCTTGGGATGAACTAGGGAGAGAAGATATCTAGATCTCAGAGTTGCAGCTTTCCGGTGTTTTAACTTTTCTTTATCTACAGTCTTTACATCCACCATACATCAAGCCACTGCTTTCTACAAATTTCAGGAGTTCTTCAGAGAAAACTATATTGTTTCTAATTAGGCTCTGTCTCTCTGCAGGCAGATAGCATTTCACTTACTAGCATTTCACTGGTACTCACTGTACTCTGCTAAGTCATTTAGCATGCTCTCCAACTATGGTGCTTTAAGGTTACTATTCTCAAGTAGTCTTATCAAATTTAGATTTTTCTGTATTTTAATCTTTGGTTTCAGTGATTTTCAAATAAAGGAGTGTGTGAGCATATATTGTTTATACTGCCATATCAAAATTCTAAAAATTGTTTCTTATCTAATAATTTTAAAATGTTTAATAATTTTATATTAATAGGAATATTTTATATACTTTAGTCTTCTTGTCCCTTTTTATTAAATTTATATTGCCAATATTTATTAAGATATTTGATGTTTGTTGGAGAACCACAGTACAACCGAGGGTTTTGAAATTGTATTGCAAAATTAATACATTATTCTGCTCTGCTTTTCACATAAACTTTCAGTATCTGATTACAGATATGTGTCTAGTTTTCTAACTTTTATCCCTTTGTCTACCTGTAACATTTCATTAGAAATTACATTGAAAAATACTATTAAAAAGTCAAAATTGGCTAGGCGCAGTGGCTCACATCTGTAATCCTAGCACTTCAAGATGGCAAGGCAGAAAGATCACTTGAGCCTAGGAGTCCAAGACCAGCCTGAGCAAGTCCTGGTTTCTACAAAAAATAGAAAAATTAGCCAGGTATAGTGGCACTTGTATGCAGGTCCAGCTACTCAGGAGGCTGAGGCAGGAGTATGGCTTGAGCCCAGGAGTTTGAGGTTGCAGTGAGCTGTGATGATGCCCTGTACTCTAGCCTGGGCAACAGAATAAGACCCTGATTCAAAAAAAAAAAAAAAAAGTCGAAATTACTAGTGAGCGTAGTGATAATAGATTAGTCTCTTAAATTTCACATCGTGTTCAATTAGTCTGCAGTTATAAGCATCTACTAGCTATTATAAATTAAAAACACTTTGGCCTCAATCACTCACAAAATAGACATAAGGCTATTGGCTGATTGCATTCATGCAAAATTTTTGCACCTGAATTTATTGATTTGAATTCCATATTTAAAAACTTGATTTGGAAACATAGCCCAAAGGTTAAAATTTTCGGTAATATTTTGAAACATTTTATTAGTCATATATATTTTCTCCATCCATATATTTTAACCCAGTTCTTTCTATTTTGGGTAAAATTGCATATTCCTTGAGTTCAGATGGTAGAAGCATCCCTTAAACTCACCTGTATTCATATGTCTCATTCTGTTGTATAGTACCAATATCATTTGTATTGTTCTGTGTTTCATTAGTCTTCTTAATTTGTACAATACCAACAAATTTTATGCTTTCATACATATCTAATCACAGTGAAGACCTTATACAGAGGGATAAGAAAACATACACACATTCTAAAATGCACTGAATAATTCTGCTCTACTCTTCTGCTTCAACTTTTTCCAAAACTGACTACTCTTTGAAGAGAAGTCAAAGTTGTTTCAGAAGAGTGGCAAGGATTTTATTACCAACCAGTTTGTCATTGAAATGCACTCTTTACTTTTCTTCTACTAACCCACCTGGTTAAAATTTCCTCTAAAAAAATCCCATCATTTCACTACAATGTCCACACTGAAAAACTAGATAGAACTACATCTTCATAAATATTTATATTAAAGAGGTAAATTGTTTATACTTTGAATCATTATATATCATTATCTAATAAATATTTCACTGAGCTTTTCTGACGTTCCAAGTTTCTGCACCATTGCTCAGTATATAATTCTTTAAATATAACAAAATCAGCTATCATATGTTTTTAATTAAAAAGCATTGCCATAAGGACATTTCTCTACATAATATATGTTAAAAGGATCTGCATAATTGTATGGGTACATAAGTGTTTCCTCAATTTAAATACAATTAATTATCATCCTAACTTTATACTATATTTGAAAGCCCAATCTTCTTTAGGAACCTATCCTTGTTAGAGATGTAACAATTGAATCAAAAGAATTAAAACAATCTGTTAACATGACCAAAAATCATTAGTGTATAGACAGATAGACTATACTTTGATGTTATATCAACAATACTCCATGGAAGCAGGAAAATAATTTGGATAACCATCTCTTCATACTTAGGGTCACACATAAAATTGATTATTTTTATATGTGAAGACCATCTTGTTATTGCAATTCAAACCATTTCGAAATTTGTACTCAAAACAAATTTTTATAGTACAATTATTGAGAGGATATAAAGGAGTTAGTAACAAAAATGCTGACACATTTGTAACTAGACTTCTGCAACCGGGCTTAGCTATAATAAAGCACAGTTTTATTAAGCACTTAATTAATTGCCACATTAAAATGATAGGGGCCCGAATCATAAAAATGACTTATGAGAATACCAGCTCCTTTTGCTGTGTTAACTGAAAATGCAAGCTGTACACACCATTTAATTAAGAAAAATGTAATCAAGCAGAAGATAGTGTGGGTGTTTAGTTTGGAAGCAAAACTTGCAGGTGTAAGGAGATAAAGAAATGTGATCATGACATCATTAGTTGAAAATACCATTCACTGAAAGTGGCTCATAAGCTAAAGTTTCATAAGCATAACAAACTAAAATCAAAAGAAGAATGCAGAGGTTTTATATTACAAATTTACTTATTTTTAATTTTCAATTTAGAGGTGCCTTTAAAACATGTACATAATAATCCTAAATTCAGTGCATAGACTCAATGGCATTTGAGGCCATTTGTTCAAAAGCAGCTTATTAATAAGAAATATTTAACTTCTTATTCTATTGCAGATATTGTGCTAAGGATTTTAGAAGGATTAATTTTTATTTCTCTCAATAATCTTTTCATGCTCATTCCAGTTTTACAAGCAGAGGTTTAGGGATATTGAAGAATATTTCTAAAGCTACAAAACATGTAGGGGGGAGACAGAATCCTAACAGAGCCAATATGCATGACTGCACAACCTGTGCTTTTAAACATTGTGCCTGTTATCACTGTTTTTAATTTAAATACCACCTGTAAAATAATGGTCATTTTCAAGGCATATGCTATCATATCTGGGGCCAGAGAGTCTTGTGTATAAATTACCCTAATTTCTCTAAATTGCCTTCTAGGGGAAAAAAAAAAGAGAAGGAAAATGATCATATCTGTTCAGAGACTGTGGGAACGATGGAGAAGGGAAAAGAAATGTGGTTTTCCCTAATGTTAATCTGGAACCCAAAGAAAATTATCCACTTCAGAGTTGGCCAAATTTCAAACCTTATTCTTGTCTCTTTTTTAAAATGTTAGATATTATCTACTATGCTATTTATATTAATACAATGAAAGATATATTTTCTTTTCCTAAAGAAATAAGATTCTTTAGCTGGCCCTCTCAGAGAGCTACTCATCTCCATCATTGAACTATACAAAAATGGGTCATCCTGTCTTCATAAAATGTTGTAAAGAAGGAGTAAGAAATAAAGACAGTCATTATTATAGGATTTAACTTCATAGCTAATTCCTCAGATTCTTAAACTTTTCTAGAGAGCCCAAATTTCTAGCATTTTATTCATTTTCAACTCTCATACAGATTTCTTATCCAGTTTCACTTTTGTTTTCTTACTTAATCAGAAAAATTTCCCCAGTTTTTAGCTCTCACAGATATCTGAATTTTGATCAATATAGTACCATAGTAAGATAATTTAATTATGATTTGTAATATATATAATTTCTCAAACTCAAAAATATTTTATATTATAAAAACAAAGCACTAGGTAAAATAAAACCTAATGTTAAAATGACATATTGCTGATCAAGTAGTTTTGCTGATAAAAAACATTTCCTATTTAGTAAGCACAATAAAACTTTAAAATTAAAATTGTAACTGTGCATTGTACTTGTGCCTTGAGTATCTAAAAGTTAGTGTTTTTGTTTGTAAGATATATCTGGGCACTTGAAACAGGGTGCTATCCAGATAATTTTGGACATATTAATTATCACTATGCCAGATAACTGAACAATAATGTACTTTCTAAAGCAAAATTACAAGACACTCAAAAATGTCTAATGTAACATGGTAGAAACATAATTAAGAACAACTCAAGAGCTATAAAGTAAGACATTCAAGCAATAATAAGACAATTCAGAAAACAAATTAATATATTTTTCTAAGAGGGAAATTTTAATGAGCGCATTTGGAATTTATAAATTAACAGTACAGAAAAAAAGGTAACCTAAAATTTAGTTTATCTGATTTTCAATACAATATCTGTCCACAGATGATCTAAATGAGACATTGTAAAACTGATATTTAGTTTTAAGATCTTTATGAATGCCCCAAAATGTAACCAGTGAGTAATGTATACATTTTTTTTATTCACTATTTTTGTGTTTCCAAGTAGTTAATCCATTTGGAAAACTTTTATCTTCAAAATTCTGCCAACATCCTAAGGGCTCACTCTCTCTCAATGGCTCATTCTTATTGGAATTAAACTTGGTCTTTGATCCATCAGCAAAGAATCCTAGTTTAATGAATAGCAGACGCATATTTTCCAAGTTTAAACACTTTCCATGCATAAGACCATTGAACCATTAATATATGGAGTGTGGACATATGTATATATTGTTTTATTTGGGTTATTTTATAAAGCACTCTTTTACTGCTGTCTACTCTGCTTACCTTAAATCCATTTCCCTACTTACTCAATGAAGAATAAATACCGAGAGATAATCCCGTAAGGAGGAATTCTATTTTAACAGTAGGAACACGAATTATTTTATCAAATAACCAATTTTGCCTCCTAACTTTGTTACTCATACATTGTGTAATACTGATTTACAAGTCACTTAACTGTTCAAAAATGCTTCTTCAACTAGAAAGGGAGATGGCTGGATCTAGCTCAATGAGGCATACTCCTTTCATTTTCATTCTTCTTTTTAGTCCTTTTCTATATAGGCTCATATTTCTAATTTTACTCTAAATGTGATTCGATTCTACCATTCTAGCAGAAATATCCAAGGTGTTTACAATTAGCAAACTTTTTCTGTGAAGGGCCAGATAGCCTATAACCTGTAGCTCACCAGTGTACAGCCAATCACTAATCAATGTTACTTCTGTAAACCAATGAGAATTACTGACAAAGAACTTTGTATTAGCCTACTACTTGTCCAATTTCTTGTCTTTACAAGCCGACTTATGACAAAGGCCAAATAGAGCTCATATCCAAGATTACTTTGGTCTGAGTCTTCCTGGTAGCTGTTATCATCTTGGCTCAAATTAACTCTTTATAATTATATTTTGTGACTCGGATTCTTCCTTTAGATTGACATTTCTAGTGCCGTGAGCAGGGTTCAGAATGACCTTACCCAACCATCTGAAACTCCTCCCAGACTTGGCACCTGGCCAGCCAGAACCCCTTGTGCTCTTCCAGCTCCAAGAGCATTGTCAAGTGTACATGGTGAGTCCTTCTGAAGTCAGACCTCCTTACTCTTTGATTGACATCTGCACTTTGCTTGATCTGTTCTTTTTAAACCTGCCTTTCTAGAATGGAAGTTTCTATCTCTGTCTACTAGTAGGAGATTCAAGTTTCAGGGGGAAAAAACCTGCCTCCAACGCTTCTGCCTCAGGTCATGGTCAGACAAAGAGTTCTGCAGAGAATTTCTGCCTTCTCTGCCTCTGTCTCATGGCAGGAGGTCTGGATTGTGGTATTGGTAGTCTAGCAACAGCGGTTTCACTTCTTTTGGCCTAAAATTAAATAGCGTGCTTTTAAAATTGCAGCTGCTTCCTTTTGCTTATAATTTAGACTTGTATTTTCATTTGTGAATAATCCCTGTTAGTTTCAAATTGAAAGTTGTATTAGGGTTAGTTCTCTTGCCCTGAGGTTAAGAGATACTTACTCCCTCCAAACCTGACTGGATGTTCTAGGTGACTAAGGCTTTATGGAAGTGTCAGGGTATTTGTCCATTACATGTTACAGTCTCATAGGGCCTCCCCATAAGGACACC
This sequence comes from Indri indri, assembly GCA_004363605.1. Lineage (NCBI taxonomy): Eukaryota > Metazoa > Chordata > Mammalia > Primates > Indriidae > Indri > Indri indri. Next base: position 10,600 of record RJWJ010025691.1, on the reverse strand, counting down.
TACAGGAACTTCCAGCTTATCCAGAAAATGTTTGGTCACCTGGCACCTTGAGCACTCTGCTGCCACAAGGTGATCAGAGATTCCAAGACATGTAAGAGAGCGACTCACGACTCTCCAGTGACTCCTTGAGGAGAGATGCTCATAAACAGCACACTTTGACCCAAAATACATCTCTAACTTGATCACTTTCACAAGGTTCCTAAATTATGGGAAATCAAGTGTCCAAACCTGAGTGCTTTTTTTAAGGGACAACTTCAGCTGGTTTTATGTACAACCCTTATGTGGCATCCTCTTGTAAATATCAAGGAAAATGGATCTGCATAACCCAGGATGGTCATAAGTAGCAAAGCCCAGAATGAGGGTCCTCTGAAATGCCTAAAGTAAATTATTTGTGAGCATACGTGGGAAAAACTGGCTTTAGAACCAGACAAATTGAATAGGGCACTTACTTCCAGTTTCCATGTAGAAACTGCTACAGAAATTTTGAGAAAATTGCCTCCATTCAGAAGGTAAACAAAAAGATATCTGAAACTGAAACTGTGCCTGAATTTAAAAAGACTTTGGAGGCCTTCTCCCTTCCATGTCCAATTGCTCCTCTTCTTCCTCCCCTTGTTCCTTCATATTCTCTCCTATCCCAGTTTTCCTGTCCTGACTTGCCCTTCTTCCATCACCATCACCACCTGAGGAAACAGGCCATGTCTCTGACTTCCTCCCTGAAACTCCTATTTTGGCAACCCCTTTCAAGGTAAAACTCACAGAAAGTGGTGAGCTTGCTATTGTGTATACCCCTTGAACAAAGACTGAATTTAAAAATGTCATAAAAGACTTCCAAGACCAACTCCAAGATCCTATAGGGTTTGCAAAAGAACTTGATTTAATTGTCTGGACTTTTCAGCCTGGATATTCTGACCTTTATCAATTAGTTCACGTACTAGAATCAGAAAGCAGGGCCACTGAATATTTGAAAAAGGAAAGCTGGTATAATCCCTTAGAAGATTTTTAAAAACAAGCTGAAGCCAATCAAGAAAGGATCCACACTTCAGCTAAAGTTCTTCATGATGCCATTCTCAGGTCTTTTCTAAAAATGCCATAGACAGATTTGCAATATACAAGCAGCCAAAGACATAGGAAAGTTAATGGCTATGGCTGATTCCCAGCAAAACCTTATTTACAAAAACCTGTGGCTGATGTTTAGACAAAACATAAAACTAATGTTTATAGCAGTTTTATTTGTAATAGTCAAAAACTGGAAACTTCCCAGATGTCCTTCAACAGATGGATGGTTATACAAATTGCAATAAATCCAACTATGGACTAGTACTACACAGAAATAAAAAAGAAAAAACCATTGATACATACACCAACTTGGATGACTCTCAAGGGAATTGTGTTTAGTTATTAAAAAAAAAAAAAGCCAACAACAAAAGGCTGCATTTTGCATATCGTACGATTCAATTTCTATAACATTTTTCAAATGACAAAATTATAAAGATTAGTGGATTATGGAGAACAGATTAGTGATTGCCAGGATGGGGGTAGGGGTGTGTGCTGTGTTTGGTTATAAAGGGGTAGTATGATGTTGTTATTATTATTATAATGTTGTAATACTAATTTAAAGCAAAAGTCAAATACAGATTTTATTGATCATACATGTATCATTGAAGAAATCTCTGCAATAACAAAAAAATGATAGATTCTTCTTTAAATTGTGCTGCTACTTGTAATCTTCACCATTCCACAGTTTCTTAGAGTCGCCTCTCTATAATAAATTTGATCAAATGTTTCCAGTAAAAAAAAAAAAAAAAGGCCCAGAAACTCTTTTACTACTGAAAATCATCAGCAATCTTCGATTCAGTGAGTCCTTCAAAATTTCTACATTGTAGCATCTCCATACTGTTTTCCATAGAGGTTGTACTAATTTACAGTCCCACCAACAAGGTACAAGCATTCCTTTCTCTCTGCATCCACTTCAGCATCTGTTGTTTTTGTACTTTTTAATAAAAGCCATTCTAACAGGGGTAAGGTGATATCTCATTGTGGTTTTAATTTGCATTTCCCTGATGATTAGTGACGTTGAACATTTTTTTGTATGTTTATTGGCCATTTGTCAATCTTCTTTTGTGAAGCTCCTGCTCATGTCTTTTGCCCACTTTTTAATGGGGCAGTTTGTCTTTTTCTTGCTTATTTGCCAACCGTTCAATCCAGCAATCCCACTATTGGATATGTAATGGAAGGAAAAGAACTCTTTCTATCAAAAAGACACCTGCTCTTGAATGTGTATTGCAGCAAAATTCACAATTGCAAAGATGTGGAATCAACCCAAGTGCCAATTAGTTCATGAGTGGATTAATTAAATGTGGTGTGTGTATATACATATATGTATATATATACACTATGGAGTACTACTTAGCCATAAAAAGGATGAATTAATGCCTTTTGCAACAGTTTGGATGGAACCAGAGACTGTTCTGCTAAGTGAAATATCTCAAGAATGGAAAAACAAACACCACATATACTCACTATTAAATTGTAACTAAGTGATGAACACACATGTGCAAGTGGAAAATAAAACTCAGCAGAAATCAAGCAGGGGAAGGGGAAAAAAGGAGAGGGGCAAAAACCTACCCGATGGGTACAATGAACATTATTTGGGTGACGGGAGCACGTATAGCCATGACTCAAACATTACAAAAGCGATCCATGTAACCAAAAACACATGTACCTTCTTAATATTTTTAAATAAAAAAGTTTCTACATTGCATATGTGATTTAGAATCTAATGTGATTTAGGAGCTACTGTTTTTTTTTTTTTTTAATCTGGACGGCTCTCTATTTTTTAATTATAATATAATGAAACAAAAATTCTGGAACAATAAGTACCTTAGTCTAATTTTTATCTGCCACAAACTTTTGTTTAGACATCAAATGAAGTACAATGTGCTACTTTGACCATAGTTTCTAGCTTTTGTGCAAAGGTGAAGTTTGTCAATTGAATAGTTCTGAGCTTCACGGTAGGTATACCTTTATTGACAATGGTGACATAAAATTAGTAATTTGTTTGTAATCTGCAGTCAAGTTTCTACAGGTCAAACAAGACATCTGTTTCATTAAATGAAAATAAGTATTGGCTTCTTTTACTCTTTCTAAAGGAAGTATTTATTATGTGTCCCCAAAGACATTCTAAAATAATTTTGTTTTCCCAGTTTATGAAATATAATGGAAAAGGTATTTCCTTCATCCTTACTGAGGCATTGTTTTGCAGAATCAAATTCATCCAGTTTAAATGTGTAGTTGTGTAAAGTTTGGTAATTGCCTGCAATTACATTACCAGTACCAAAATCAGTACCTAGTAAAGTTCCCCAATTTTAAAAAGTTTTCTTCATCTGCTTTGCAGTCTATCCACCTCTTGTCTAAAAGCCCAGACAACCATTGATATGCTTTATTTCACTAGAGTTTTATATTAGTATAATTTAATATCAATAAAGTCATACATGTTTTTTGACTTTATTCTTTGGTATAATGTTTTGTGATGCACCTATACTTTATATACTAGTATTATATGTTTTGTTACTTGTGAGTGGCATTCCATAATTTGGTTATACTAAATTAGCTCATTGATTTAACAATTAGTGGACATCCTGCTTCCAATTTCCAAAGAATAATGCTGCTAATAATAATACACACACCCACCCACACACACACACACACACACACACACATTTGTATGGGCCCAGGCATTAATTTCCATTAGGTCATTATCTAGGACTAGAATATTGGGGTTGGGGTACAACTAAGTTTAAATTTAAAAGTGCCATACTGTTTTCCAAAGTGGATGGACCATTTCATATTCTCACCAATGGTATATGAGAGCTTCGGTTGCTCAAACTCCTTATTAAAACTGCATATTGTGGGTCTTTTTAATTTTAGTCATTTTTGTGGGTTATAAGTAAAACATAATTGTGGATTAATTTGAATTTTTCTGATGAATAATAACACTAAACATCTTTTTATGTGCTTATTGGCCATTGTAGGTCATGTTCTGTAAAGTAACTATTCAAAGTTGTTTCTCGTTCTCATATTGGATATAAGAGGTATTATCATGTTGTAATATAATGAAAGAACTAGGTAAAGTTTCAAAAAACTGTAACATGAATGTAATTATATACCCAAAGAAGGATGAGATAATGGAGAAGAAAAAATATTTAAGGTAATAATGACAAAGAATTTTCCAAAATTAGTGACAGACACAAAAATACAGATGCAGGAAGCTCAGCTAACAAGAAGCAAAATATATACCTTAAAACCCATACATAGGGCCGGGCGCCGTGGCTCACGCCTGTAATCCTAGCACTCTGGGAGGCCGAGGTGGGCGGATTGTTCTGAGCTCAGGAGTTCGAGACCAACCTGAGCAAGAGCGAGACCCCGTCTCTACCAAAAATACAAAGAAATTAACTGGACAGCTAAAAATATATATATAGAAAAAAAAATTAGCCGGGCATGGTGGCGCATGCCTGTAGTCCCAGCTACTCCGGAGGCTGAGACAGTAGGATTGCTCAAGCCCAGGAGTTTGAGGTTGCTGTGAGCTAGGCTGACACCAGGGCACTCGCCCCGGGCGAGAGAGACTCTGTCTCAAAAAAAAAAAAAAAACAAAACAAAACAAAACAAAAAACAACAACAACAAAAAAAAAACCCATACATAGGCTTATCATATTGAATCTATAAAAATCCTGAGATAAAGAGAACAGTTTGACAGAATGTAATTGGTGGTGGAGGTGAGAAACACCTCACCTGTAGGGAAACAATGATAAGAATTACAAAGGACTTCCTACAAGAATCCATGAAGGCAGGAAGTGAATAGTGAATAGAGTTGAAAAGTTTTGAAAGCAAAAAAAAAAAAAAAAAAATTAAAATAGATTTCTATATGCAGCAAATATATCCTTCAAAGTGGGAGAGAAATAAAGACACTCTCAGTCAAAAATATCAGAAGAAATTATCCACTGGCAAATCTGCCCTGCAAGAAATATTAAACAATCTTCTTCGGACAGAAGGAAAATAAAACAGGTAAGAGACTTGGATCTACAAAAATAAAAAAATGAGTTTCAGATGAGGAATAAAAAATGATTCAACTAATTTATTTTTATCCTTCTTAATTGATCTGAAAGATAACTGAACAAGTAATAATGATAGGAATGTATTAGGTGATTATAGCATATGGAGAGGTAAAATAATTAACAGCAATGCCACAGAAGGAGGAAGGAATTGTAAATACTGTGTTAAAAGATACCTGCACCAAATGTAAAGCAAAATAGTTTCAATTAAAAATGAACTAAATTAGGCACAAATATTGTAAATTCTACGAACAATGATAAAAAATTTAATAAATGAGTCCTTACTGATATAAATAAATGGTTGAAATAAATAAATTATTATTATTAAAGATATAAGTCTCTCATCTAAAAAAATACCATATAATATTGCAGGTACCTCACTTTTAAGGAGGGGGTTCATAACTCCTATTCCTTAAATGTCAGCTAGGCACAGTGATTTCCTTTCAAAGAGTAATAGAAAAGGGATTAAAAAGTAGTAAGTTTATAGTGGAGAAACCTAACAAACATTACCTTAAGCCGGATGATTAATGTTAACATTAACAATGCTAAGTCATATTGATAGTATATACTCTTGACTGATGTGATAAGAATGTTACTTTATCTTTGTGGTCTTCTTCCAAAAGCACTTTACCCCAGTGTAATCATGAGAAAAACATCAGACAAATTCCATCAAGAGACGATCTGTAAAATATCTGACCAGAATTCACCAAAACTGTCAAGGTTATCAAAACAACAAAAGGCTAAAAAACTGTCACAAACAAGAGGAGCCTAAAGAGACAAAACTACTAAATGTAATGTGGGGTCCTGGAATAGAAAAATAGATATTTGGAGGAAAAAATAAAGAAATTAAATAAATATGGATACTAGTTAATAATGTTATTTCAATTGTTTTCATTGATTTTGACAAATGTACCATGCAAATGTAAGATGTTAATGAAAGGAAAAGTCAATGTGGTACATATGCAAACTCTTTCATACTATATGTTTTTGTAACAGCTTTACTGAGATATAGTTCATATCCCATTCAATTCACCAATTTAACACATATAATTCAATTATTATCAGTACATTCACATATATGTTCAAAATACTCACAGTCGATTTTGGAATATTCTTGTTACCATACACTTAAGCTATCACTCACTATTCTCCCATCCCCTCTCCCCAGCCATAAGCAACTACTAGTCTACTTTCTGTCTCTGCAGATTTCTCTCTTCTGAACATTTAATTTGAATGGAATCATATAATATGGGGTTTTCTGTGGCTGGCTTCTTTCACTTAAAATTTTAAAGATTCTTCTATGTTGTAGTATATAACAGTACTTCATTTTTTTCTTTGGTAGAAAAATATTCTTTTGTATGGGTATACCACATTTTGTTCATCCATTCATCATTTGATGGACATTTGGGTTATTTCCACACTTGGGCTATTACAAATGATACTACTATAATCATTTTTATGCTGGTTTTCATGTGGACATAATTTTCAACAGTTTGTTTTCTTCAGTTCACTCTCTTTGTTGTGTCCCTTTTTATAACTAATTATCTCATAATAAGTGCATGTTTTTATTTTATAAATGATGTATATATTAACAGACCAGTATATGTTATTCTTAAACATTTTACATATTGGGAAATATTTGGAAATATCAATTTATATCATGGTATATGTAACTTTTGCATTGTGATAAATATGTAAAATGTGACACATAATTATCTTACCTCTGTTAGTAAGAGCTAGAAACCCCAGATATAATATACTAGATGTCTATATTCAAATTATATTCATAAATTTTAAGGCAGAGCATTTAGAAGTCTCTGTCCTATCTACTTCCTTCTAGTGTTATTCTAAGTGTAAGTATTTGAAATGAAGATATTGTTTCATACGATTCATATTCCCATCAGAAATGTTAATTTCCTTCTTCATGATTGTGACATATGTGCCATAAAGTTCAGAACAACGATGATGAAAATGTTAAAAATATATGAGTTGCTCTCCCCCTGCTTTTTTAAAAATAACACCACTGAAACATAATAATGTCCAGTAGTCAAAAGAATTCCATTTAAGCCCATAGCAGTCCTCGGAGTCTTATAAAGAACAACACTCATTTCTATTTCAAAAAAATGGTCCAATTAACACTGACACTTAAAAAAACAGATAAAATTGTGTTTAACTATCTTTAACAAGCGGAGAGTTTGCCATTCTTTGGACTATAAATTCAAGGAAATTGATTTGAAAGCCGGAATTTTTTAAGTTTCTTTACCTTTCTTAGTCATCCTTATCATTTTCACATATTCCCAGAAATAAGTGCTTTCTTTATTATAAACTTCATATATTTCCCCAATCAGCATAGATGCATGACTATATAATCACAAACATGAGAGCAAATTAAAATCACTTTCTTTTTTGACTTGTAAAATCAAAAAACAGCTTTTGAAAAAAAAAAATCCATCTCAGAATCCAATGAAAATTTGAACTGAAGGTAGCTGTAATGTAATTTAGACCAAAGATAGTTTGATTTCAAATGCGTTGAACTATTTTAAGCTATTACCACAACTGTTGTATAGCTCCTTGCTCCTTGACAGATAACACACCAGAAATAAGAATGTTCTCTATTGTTTTATTTTGTTTACTGAATTTAATTCTTTTTAAATTTATGTGGAAAGAAATATAATTGTTATCATGTTGGATGCCTTCTCTTCCTTAATCTTGAGCTCTTTTTTTCCCTATTCTTATATTGGCCATGAATTAGCAGTTAGCTACTTTAATTCACTTAATTCATCCATTTATTTACTCATAGCACATATTAAACATCTGTTATGTAGCAGACACTGAGGTTTATTAGTTAAACCACTTTTTGAAATAGTGAAAAATGAAAGCTCATAATACTGACTGATGTCCTTGATGCTTCCTAGGAACCTCTCCTGGTAATCCTCTTTAAATCAGTTTAAAATAAATCAAAAGGAGAACATTATGGGATACAATATTTTATGAAATGTAGGAGCTAGAAATAACTAAGATAAAATATTCAAGAGAACAATAATTTATGACATTTTTCACAAATAAAGATGATAATGTTCACTTGATACAGACTCCAGCCTGAATGTTAGATTTTTGAGATTAACAGTTAGCTCAGATGTGACATTGAATCTGGTCTTTTTGTAATCAACTGGAAATTTTTTGTGCACCTGTTTTGTGAGAGTCACTGTATAGATAGAAAAAAAAAAAGGAATAAAATTTCTCACAAATTAGTGGAAGACAGGGATGTATGTAAAATTACAGCACATTAAAATAGTATATAAATCCTATTTAGCTGTGTGATGCCCCTCTCCCCACAAAAAATGACAACATCCTAATTCCTAGAACCTGTGAATATTACCTTATATGACAAATGGTAATTATAACCTTATTGGCAAAATACGTGATTCATCAAAGATTTTGAAAGTAGACTCTTACCCAGAATTATCCAGGTAAACCCAAAAGCCAGTGACAAATAAAAGTGAGGCAGAAGGAGATTTGACAGAGAATGGAATGTAGCAGAACCATAGAGGTGGAGATTGTAGTGTTGCATTACATATTGGAGAATAACTCAAGCCACGAGAAGCTGAGAGGCAAAGAACAGGTTCTACTACCAAAATTCCATGAGAAGAGTGGCTCTGCCAGATCTGGGGCTCTAGAACTGTGAGGGAAGTTTTTGTTGTTTTAAGCCACCAAGTTTGAGGTCATTTGTTTTAGCGGCCTTAGGTAACTATCTCCCTACTTAGTAATATCCACTTCGGTTATCACCATCAAATATCATTTATTCTATTTCTTTGTTTTTCACTGTTTTTGTTGTCATTTGTCTGGTTTCTGTTTCTTACCAAGGCAATGTAAGCTGCATGAGGGCAAACAAATTGTCTTTCACATAGAAAGTGCTAAATAAATGAGTAAATGAAATAAATGAAAAGGCTTGATGAAACATTATTGTACTGTTTTTTTCTTAAGAAATAAATATGAAGACACTAATCTTAGCTTGTCTGTTACATTAATTGAATCCTCTATTTCAGTACCAGATACTAAATATGAAACTTTTATTGTTAAACTACCCCTTCCTAGCAAAAAGTACTTCTTTCTCTCACTTTTCCTATTCTTTATAAGGCCCTATTTTGTCCTACGTATGCTTAAAATTTCTATTTTTCTTTATGTCTTTTTCTCTCTTCTGCCATAATCTGTCATCGTATCAATTGCCAAGTTCTAGAGAAGTCATCTAAAATATCCATGCATATATTATGATTCTCTATTGAGACAAAAACACACAAATAATCCTCAATATATGGACACACATGCATCTATATCTTTACTCATGTAGAAATAACAGAATGTAAAGATATACAGTAGGTGGTTCAAAACTGATTACCTCAAGAACATGAGTCAGAGTTGGGTGTGTGTGTGTGTGTGTTTGAGAATGGAACAAGGAAGATGATCAGCTTTGTGTTTCTATATTTTGTATTTATATTTTTGTTGTTAAAATATGCATGTATTCATTCTATAATTTTAAAATCCAATAAAGTGAATTTTAAAACAAAAATACTTCCTTGAGTTCTTTTTTTAAGTTTTATTTTATTTGTTACCATCATCTTAATTCAGCCTAGCAGTACCTCATCCGTGAACTAATATCTATTTGATCCCCCATCCTTCAGTATATTCTAATTTCAGCTTATCCTGCATACTTCCTAGATTTATCTCTGTGTAACCCAAATTTAAAACTTATTATCTTTCTCTATGGCCTACAAAATTATTAACAAAAACCAACATATTACCCATAATGTTCTAAATGAGGTCCTAAACTTTATAACATAATATTGTACAACTTTTCTTTCCTTTAAGGAGAACGTAAACTCTCCATGCCCCCAAAAAACCTCATAAATTAATTTTAACAATAAAATTTTTACCTTCTATGCTATCTCCAATGACAGAAATATCAGTAATTTAGCTGTGCATGATTATTTAAGTTAATTATTTAAGTAAACAAAACCTTTGTTATACTGAAACAAAATTAGATATCTATCTTGAAAAAACTCATAATTGTTTTATATGTTAAAGATATATGTGAACTTGCCTTTTCAAAAATAATAGTAATATCCCAATTTTGACAATGGATATATCAACATGACAGAAATTCAATAAGAAAATATTTGACTTGAACCACCCTTTAAATCAAATGGACTTAATAGACATATACAGAATATTTCATCAAACAGCAGCAGGACATGCATTTTTTTCTAAAACACGTGAAACATTTTCCAAGATGGATTATATGTTAGGTCACAAAATAAACCTTAACAAATTTAAGAAAATTGAAATAATAGAAAGCATTGCTTTCAACCACAATGGCATGAAATAGGAATTAATAGCATGAAAGATATTAGAAATTTTACAAATATGTGGAAATTAAACAATGTGCTTCTGAAAAAATAATGGGTCAAAGAAGAAATCAAAAGAGAAATAAAAAA
>RJWJ010025690.1:0-23593 GCA_004363605.1 Indri indri | reverse complement strand
TGATCTGTTCAAAGCTTCTGGTAAGATTCTAGGTTGTGTTTTCTTTCGGCTTCAGGAGTAAGCTTTTCCAGTGATCTCAGGAAAGGCTCATGGACATCCTTGCTTCTACTTGTCAAAAAGCTCAAAAGATGAGCTTTCCCAGTGGTCAGAACTTTTCTCCTATGCTTTCTAGTGCCGTGGGCCACAATAGTCACCTTGGAAGTAAGTTCTTGGGCTTTCTGTCCTCCTGTGTCCAAGCAGCTGGGCCTGTGCAGACTTACCTATGTGGAGGCCATGAAAGTTTTAGCTTCTGTTCCCATTTCTCCCAGTCAGCTCATTTCTTCCTCTTCTACTCGTAACCCTATGCCATCCTTGGCTATCCATCTTCATGGTCTAAAACATGTATTTCAGGACCTAGAACATTTTCTTGAACTTGAATCTTATATCTGCACATATGAGATGTCATGAACTAGGCAGACCATAATAATCCATAGTTTAAGGATCTGGGGCCAAGTAGTTCTATAGAGACCTAAGTGGCAAAGACACTGGGGTCAGGCATGACAAACTTCTGTGCACGTCAGGCTTCTAGATTGGCTTGTCTTTAGAAGGAAAGAGACTTAGGATAGTGATATGCAGACTATCAGTCCCTAATTAGTCACTCAAGTAAAGGTTTTCAGATTTGCACACAAGCTCCTGGAGCGAGGATGGTACCTTAACTCTAGGATGGCCTGGGAAATGTTACCACAGCCTTTGAGGTTGTTTCTGGATGAGAGTTGCAACAGTTCTTCTTTCTAACCCATTTTTCTCCTGCCCCTGACTCCACCTTGGGCCAGCAGCTCAGCAGCAGGTGAACAGCTCAAGATCTGTCTACCTTACCACTGGGGCCTACTAATGTCATCATTGATGCCAGTGCAGATGTTTGGCTTTCGGAAGGCTATCTAGCAAGTAAGATTCTTTCATCATGAAAGAAAAGATTAGGTACTCACTGTTCACTCACTTCACGTTTGTCTTGATTTTTAGATTTGATGAGATTTTTAGATATTCAAGCGATAGTTGCCACATATGTCCGAGTAATTTAATGGGCTTTCAGTGGTACCGGAGAGTCTTGCATTTCAAGACAGCTGGAGAGCACTTAGTTCCCTAGGATTCACACTTTCAGGCAGTAGGGGACTGGTTATCAAGACAAGTCTCATACCTCTTCAGAGACGGAAGACAAACTGTAGCAGGCCATTGCACTGCTCACATCAGTGTGGTCCTGTCCCATCCCAAGGATGTCCTGTTCCTTCTTCCATTATCCCTGTTTATTCCTTCTCTGAAGGAAGGCAAAAAGCCTTGAATTCTAGTAGAAAGAGTTATTCAGTCTAAGCTCAACCCTGGTTTTATGGAATCCATACCTATTGCCCATCTTGTTCTAGATGTGAAGATCAGTGGGACTATCAGGGTGAGCTAAGAGACCTTAAATCCATCTGCCCACTTTGTCACAGTGGGCAGTAATCTGAGCTCCATCGGGGTCCCAGTCAACTCACACAGCTGCCCCTGTGATTTTTCTGTGATGCCCTGCTACACAGGAGATGTTTGTCCTCCATCTCTGAATTTGGGCTTGTTTCCTATCTCATCACCCCAGATTCCCCTCATCTTCCAAGTCACTACCATCTTTGTTTACCTATACCCATTATATGGGAGCTTCTAGAAATTATACAACCATTGTTAATATAACAAGAATGCAAGAACAGTTTGCACGAAGTTGATGTAACCTGGCAGCCAAGGAGTGGACTGGAATGCCCATGTGAACAAAGACTTCACTGTGTTGGTCAGTGGGGCTCTTATAACCGTTGAGTGAGCATATGCACTGTGTGGCCACATTCAAAAGGCCGGAGCAAGTACAGCAAAGAACCTGCATCAAGTTTTAGCGTTAAGCTCGAGCGTTCCTCTGCAGAAACTATTTGGAGGATTCAGAAGGCTTTTGGGACAATGCAATGAGTGCAAAGCAAATAAAAGCATAGCACAAATTCTCGAAAGATGGTCCAGAATCTTTGAAAGTGATTCCCATTCTGCAAGGCCTGCAACAAGCAGAACACCTGAGAATGAACATGTACATGGGTTAAGAGATTCTGGGAGAACCGAAGTCCCAAGGTGCCTAACTTTGAAGGGGACTGAGGAGTCATTGTCCCATGTATAATGTGTTTCTTTTATTGTGTCTTCAATAAATGTCTTTCATATTACATGGCTGAATACTTTCCGGAACTCATTTGTATCAACTCTTAAGATTTAGATTTCCTTTTTCCATCTGACTTGGTGTGCATATTTCTATTCTTATTTTATTGTGTTGTCTTCCTATATCACTGTAAGTGTACTGATCTTGCTTATAACAAAGTATTTTTCAGTGCCAGGAGGCATTCAGATCCCTGGGCCTGCAAGAAGTCCCTGAGAGAACAAACAAGCTGAACACATCTACTATGGGTGATGTGTGCCTACTTTAAGATTAGCATTAGCTTTCTCAGTTCTCTGGATTCTAGCAGTTGTGCTCTCATGGCCAGACAGGAAACATTAGCAACCCCAATAATAATTCCCACCAAACTATGGATAAAGAAGGACTGTGGCTAAGACATCATCCCTTCTGAGTCATGGGTGCCAAGATTGCAGCTAAAAACAATACTAAGTTCAGATTCTCTTCAGGTATGCACTGTGATAGGTTCTAGTCATCACTAATGTTCCAGCTTAGAATAAGCAAAAGCCCAAGACAATGATGGTATGATTCTGTTCAGCACAAAATTGCTCAGTTCACAGGAAAGTCTATGAGAATGACGTCGAGATATCCAGAAGATTATAGAAGTACAGTCCAAGTTCCCCCACCCATATACTGAAATCCTTCACAAATTGGCTGGGCTGCTCCGAGTCAAGGGTTATACATTCTAAGAGAACATGATCAAGACATTCCCCTAAAGCTGTGTAGTCTGCTTATTTCTCATCCCCACAGGACAGTTTCTCTTAGTGGTTACAATGTAAAGGGTGATGGCTATTGCTCTTTAATACTGATGGCATCTCAATGGGAGACGTAAACATTTCTAATCTCAGTGGACAAGTTTGTACTTACAAGAGGAAATGCCTGCAGTTATCTCCTTACCCTGTTTATGGGGAACCGTTTAACTACCAAGCAGACCTGCAGAGTTTTAGGTATAACTACTTTCTTGCCATACCCTGCACTCACAGGAAGAGTCCTGACCCCTGCTGTGCTGAACTGCACCCTTGTTCTGCACATGCTGCAGGTGCACTGCTCCCTTGAGCTGTTAAGCCTGTAGCTTGACTGCTTCAAATGTTTAATTACTCTTGGAATCACACCTGCCCCATTGGCGATCGCAAAATGTTGATGTGGTGTTACTCCCTCCCAGGTGTATATATGGTTTCCATTATCTCATACCTTTGGACTGGCAATACCATTGTCCTCAAAACAGGCCAAACAATGTTAGCCAATATTCAAGAAACTTCTATTTTACAAATTAACTCCATGGATGGAAACAAAGCAGAATAGATACCCTAGGAGTTAAAACTACACAAGTCAAAAGAAAGTGAAAGATATAGAAATGGCATAGTTATATCATGCAGAGGCCTAACACATGCAGTTTCAGAAGGAACAGAAGCATTCAAGGTAACAGCAAGTTCTGTAAAACTAAGGATGCTTATTAACTCCTGCCCTCGGCAAATGTATTTGCCTGTCACTTTGCCTAAAGACTAAGACAAGCCTCGCACTTTTGATCAGGATCATCACATTCAATTCCAGTCAGATCCTTAAAGTACCTGGACATATCAGAAGCCAGGACTTGCCTTCATATCAAAAGTTGAGGTCCTCCTAGCTCAACTGTGTTGCAGCCAGGGGAATTCAGGGGCCCTGCTTTGCCCTGATGCTGGCCCTAGGTCAACATCAGTGCATGGCTGGAGACCACCTATTCATGGGCCATGCCTTGAGCATCCATTCCAAGCAGAACAAGCCCAGTGGTAGCTAAGCATCTTGGCACTGAGTCTGGGCTATGTTTTAAGACTTGAATCCTTCCTTCTCATCTTTTTAAGGGTACGAGAAATGACCCTCACTTTTAAAAAGGTACATAAGCATTGGTTACCCCAAACATGCTTCCAAGAATAATTTGAGAACTTTAAGACATTTGTGAGATTGAAGATAAGTTGCGAGGTTCAATCTCAGGCACATGAAGCTTGGGGATTTCCCCAGAGGAACTTCAAAGTGCCACTAGAGAAAGAACAGATAGTTGAAGTTCCAGGAAGGTTTCTTAGAACTTGAAATTTTGAGACAGGAAAGATGCTCCCAGGACAGATTATCCTCCTCAAAGGAGCATATCCTGCCACCACCTAGGAGGTGCTGTCCCTTTGTCAGAAGCATTAAGCTTCTAACCCAACAGGGCACGCTACCTAAGTTCTCACAGGACTCTACAACTGTGACCATCCCAGTGTACGCCCTAGCCAACCTCATCCATCTGTTCCTCCTTTTATCTTTTCCGTCTCAGTATCTACTACTCTGCACTGAATATTTAGTTGCTGCAGGGAAAAACGGGTCATGTTCTGTTCAGAGTGGGAGACAGCTACCATCCTGTGGAAATGCAAGTGAATTCCAGTGTCTGCTGTTTCTTTGTCCTGTTTTGGACACATGTGCTATAGGATGACAACATGCATGTAAACAAAATCCTACCAAGACAGTGTTGTGGAGTCAGACTCGAGTGGAACAGGCTGTAGCAGTGTGGTAGCCACAGGCTTGTTGAATGAAACCACAATATGTGTGAAGGAGATAAAGCCTGAGTTTAAGGGAAGCGCCTGGGAGCTAGGGGGGAAAAAAGGTAAGTAAAGCTCCCCCAACCTCCCATGCATGCCCTATCCCAATTTGTCACAAAACTTCTGTCTTCTGATGGCTCTATTCCCAGGGCCTAGAGCAGTGCCTGCACCTACCAGGCACCAGATTTGCAGGCGAGAGGACAGATCCACAGTGCAGTGTTCAGAGGCAGGTAGTGAGTGGGCAGGTCTGGGAGAGGCCAGTGTTAGAGACAGGAGGCAGTCAGGTTACATATTCCCACTTGGCACTGATTTCAGGAAATGAGAACAGGGCCTAGAAGCCTATATTAGAGCCAGCAGCACCCTATAAGGTGCACCTGCTTTCATTTTATAGGAAGCAAAGACCAGGTAAGTGGGTTAGAAGCAGCGTGGTTTCAAGGCAGAGCCACACGTTTGCGCAGCTAGAGCAGCTAGCACTGAGGGCCCAGGCTGGGATCGCACAAGCTTCCTCACTGTACTGCCAGGGACAGACCTGGACACTGGTCACAGAAGCCCAGCAGAGCCTCTAGCGTCATGAGTTCAGGGACTTACTACTTAGCTAAAAGCTAGTTGCTTCTTTGGGAAAGAGACTGAAATGCTGCCATGACAGGCCACTTAGGCTGCCTTTCCCGAGAAGGTTCCCACAAGAACTAGAGTCAGTAACTAACATCTTTCAGCATGGTCACACTCAAGCCATCTCAGGTGAGCCTCTATTCAGCCTGCCTGGATCTACAGAGGCCAATTAGCAGCCCGAGCTAAGGTAGACATTAGTGGGATATGGGAACTCTAAGACTCAGACTTACTGTTCACAGGCAGATCCCTGATGGCTCTAGACAAGCACAGGGTCAAATCCTCTACAAAGTTACTTGTGTTGCCTTGAGAAAAATCCATCCAGGAAGCCCAGGTTAACTTTTCTTAAACAGCAAGATACTGTGCTTAACACAGCAGAGGAAACTATGGTAGCATTACATTCCTCAAATACTGGGACTATGGTCATTTGCCTAATGAAGATTTGCTGCAGGATATTTGAAGTAACAAGGAATGTTGTACCCTTCTAGGTAAGGATTCCATTTGTCCAAAGCATAGTTCATGCCATACAGTCTTGTATGGGTAATGGACATTGAGATGACATGCAAGAAGCCTTGCCAAATCTAATGCCACTGCAGGATTAGGTACCAGGACTGGAGCATTTCAGGTCCCAGTGACAGGCATTTGCCCTTCTGTTTAAGGAATAACAGGATTTTAGCTGCAGAAGTTCGAGGGAATAGCAAAGTCCACTACTAGCCTCCCACATTGCCCACAGGTGTCTCTTGTAATCTTTGTGTCCCATTCCAGGTAGTGGAGTCTTTAAGGAGACACTTGAGGGAAACCACAATCTTGACAAGGACCCAAGTTGTCTAAGACAGCTGCACTTCTCAGCTCTAGAGACATCTGCCACACTAAAGTCATTTGGCTTTCACAGCCGACCACCGCTCTGCTGGCTTAGCATAAGCTCTATATTCATGCAATGGTTTAGTCTGAACAGGCCCCAGCACCCAACCATTTCATCAGCTACATCAGGTGTCATGAAGTGATCAGAAGAAAACACTTGGTGCTTGTTTTGGGCACAGGGATATCAGCTGTCACCCATTTCGGAAGATAGCACAAAGTTAGCTATTTCACCAATTCATCCCATGAAGGAATTACTGTTCTAGCAACCAACAGTTCCATTCACGGATAGCCCCATCTCGTTTCCCTTCCTCAGCAGAAGAAAAGGCGGCTAGGAAGATTTTTTCCACAGGAGTCTTCCAGTTCCGCATGCTGTCCCTTCTCTGCTACTTCCCACACTCTCCAGAGGCCTTGGCCAACCCCACCCCAGACTTTGATTTTAGGGTAAATTCAGGCCTCCTGAGACCTTGCTGTCTCTCTCTCTCTAAAAACATTAAAAAGAGGCAATGAAGACCTAGTCTCTAAAGAGATGACCCAGACCTCTCAATATGTAGCACACAAGGTCCTTTTCCTAAGGAGAGGGGCTTCAGAAGGAGGGGACCCTCCGAGGACTGCAGAAGTAGAACGTACAGAGCCAGTGGGCTTCCGAGAGGCTTCCGTGTCTGCCCCTCCAGTCACGGGGAAACAGGAGCAGGGGGCACTGCGGGGAGAGCAGGCCCAAGGAGGAGAGGGCAGAGGGAGAGCACTAGGAAAAGAGGCAGGTTTGTCTCAGTGAAAAAGAAGAGTCACAGGGCCCACCACTCCCAGTCTCCCTGGACATCCACCCAAACCCTGCAAGCAGAGCCAGGCACCCCCAGAGCTCCCAGCCCCTGGCGAGAAGAGCCGCCAGTGCAGGCCACATAGCGGCCATGGCTCAACCCAATGAAAACGGCCACATGTCTCCTCCTTTTGTACCCTCCGGCTCGCTCCTCCCCACAGTGAGCAGGAACAATGCCCACCTGTGCCCTTTGCCTCCCTCTGCTGGGGCCTTCCATGCACTCAGAAGGATGGTGCTTCAACCACCTTGGCCCACGTAGAGAGGAAAGGTGAGGGGAACAGGCCTCGATAGCTCAAGCAGCTTATTTCAGTAAACAAATGGGCACCTTCCAGGGTGTGGTCCTGAACTACAACGAGCCTCAGAGCCTCCATAAGCATGGATCCTGAAGACATGCCTGAGCCTCTAACCCCATCTAAAAGCGGCGGCACTTCTAGTCCTGCACCTGCACTCAGAGCACCTACCTCCTGGGGCGCCATGATGGCATAGCAGACATTTCCCTAGGCCACCCCTCTTGCTCCGGACAGCACGTGGTGTTGCAGCGTTGCCTCCTGGGCTGTACCTGTGCTGAAGGGACACAGCTGCAGTGGGAGATCCTGCATCATCTCACCTCAGCTCTAGCAACGGGGTCTTCAAAAAGCCCGTTGAGCTCAGGTGTCTCTATGAGCTCAGGGACAAGGGCATGCTACAGTTTGGCCTCAGTAGCTGGGCATGTGTCCTGCCTCATGGGATATGACACCTGAGGTGGGCAGGAAGAGAGACCAGGACAGGGAGAAGGAAAAGCCTGACAGCAGGCAGAGGGAGAAGGGGCCCCCTTCGCCTCTGACCCCAGCAAGTGCACGGGGGTGCTCTTCCCCTCCAGGCTTCCTCTTCTTGGTATCCTATCTCATGATTCCAGCTTTTCAGTTCAGTATCTGGCTTAACTCATTGTGGCACAAGTCCAGTGGAGGACGTCTCAGGATCTTTAAGTCTGGAACAATGTATCCAGGAAAAACAACCGACTGACTTTGAGCAGATATACATGCCTTTGGATTAGAAATGCTTCATAGGCGAAACCACTAAAATGGGTAGCTTAATAGTTTTACTTTGAGTTTCACTGAATACTAGAGGGAGTACTTGTGACATACTGGCATAAGTCCCTGGCTGGTTTGGGGATCCCTGTCATGACTAGGAAGTGTTCCAGAAGTACCAATGTTCTGGACTGCACGATGAGTATGCAAGCATGTGTAGACAGGGACACTGAGGTCAGGAGGGAATGGGGAGACTTCTGACTCAGCACCAAGGAAAGGAATTAAACTGGGCTATGTCCCTGACCATGAAGGGACATCAGGGAATAGACAGGTACAGTAGGGTTGCCTCTAGCAAGATACAGGCTTAGAAAAGTTTTGGAAACCCTACACAATACAGTTTTTCTCTAGAATATACACTGACGGCCACGTTGAGCTTCTCTGTGCTTGCAGTTCCCCACCATAACCACTGGTCAGATAAGGTCTCTACAAGATGTTGGCTGTTCTTGTGGCAGCACATCACCATACCTCACAGTGCCTTCCCCAAACAGGAATCAGTTCACTAGCACATCTTAGCATTCACGCTCACATTTATGCTTGGGTCTTCTCAGAGGAGCCTTGATATGCAGCCTACCCAGTTGTACAGAGGGGAGCAGGGGGTGTGAGCTGCTAGGAGCTCAAGCTAAGGGTAAAGGCTGATAGTGAAGCAGGAACTAAGACTCACTCCTGTTTACAGGCAGCACGTGACTAAAAGGCACTAGATTGACTCAGGAAGACTAGGTAAAAGTCCTTTTAGCCCAAAGTCACTTGTGTTGCTTTGGGCAAATTACAGCCAGAAAACCCAGATTGCTGTTGTTGACACAGCAAGATAGTGTTTAACCCAGAAGATATGGTAGCACTTTGTGTTAGTGGGGTCATAGTCACCTGAGTACCATGTTATGCTACAGAATATTAGGAGTAACAAGTTGAAACTTGTTTTCCCCGGATAGAGATTCTGGATGCCCACGACATATTTCACTCCACGCTATATTACAGGGCTAACGAGTATGACTAAACTCACATGAAGTGATGTTCACCAAATCTGCTCTAGTATAGACCTAGGCAACATGACCATAGCACTTTGGGTTCCAGGTTGATATTAAGTAGCAGAAGGTGTTCACCTTTCTGTTTAAGGAATTTGAGGATTTTAGTTGCAAGAGCTTCGGGAACAGCAAAATCCTCAGTAGCCCCTGCATGTCCACAGGTGTCCCTTGTAGTCCTAATGTACTTTACATAAATACCTCCTTCTGGAGAGGACCACACTAGGAGGAACCAAAATGGTGAACTGAGGACCAAAATTCTCTACAAAGCCTGTACTCCAGTATTTTTGAACATCTACTACATTAAGGGTCATTTGGCTTGCACAGAGGATTGGCTACCACTTTGGTGGCTGAGTTTACAATCACTTAGCCTCTTTAGTACTAGTACGTAAAGGTGTAGTTTGAGAAGGCTCTAGTACCTGGCCATAGTTCAAGGACTACAACAGGTGTCACAGAGAATAAGGATAAGGTAACAGCTGGTGCCTATTTGGCACTGGGATAGCAGCTGCCACCTGTTATGAGAGAATGGAGTATCGCCCTGAGTCTTCCAAATAAGGAGTGTTATTAACCCTTTCCTTTTAGCCTAACTGTTCTTTTAGAAACAGCCCAACCCTGTCTGCTTCTACACTGAACAGAGAAAGTCAGAGGTCTTCCCCACGGGGAGCTGCCAATTATGTAGACTGTCCCTCCCTGCTTCCCCAAATCCTATTTCCCACATTGTCCAGCAGTCTTGGCCAACCCCCGCCCCCCCACCGACTTTGATTTTATGGTAAATTGAGGCCTCCCGAGACCTTGCCATTTCTCTCTAAAAAGTTTAGAGACTAGGTTTTCATTGCCTCTTTTTAAAGTGAGGTGCCCAGACCTCTCCATATGCAGTACACAAGGTCCTTTTCCTAAGGAGAGGGGCTTCAGAAAGAAGCGCCCCTCTCTACGAAGACTGTAGAAGTAGATCCTGCAGAGCCAGGGGACTTCTGAGAGGCTTCCGTGACTGCCCCTCCAGTCACAGGAGCAGGGGGATGGCCGGGGAGAGCAGGCCCCAGGAGGAGGGGGACAGGAGCAGAGCACCAGGAAGAAAGAGGCAGACTGGTCTCAGTGAAAAAGAGGAGTCACGGGGCCCACCACTCCCAATCTCCCTGGAAGCCCACCTGAACACACCCGCAGAGCTCCCAACCCCTGGTAGAAGAGCTGCCAGTGCAGACCACTTGGCAACCATGACTCAGCCTAGTGAGAAGGGCTGTTTCTGTCTCCTCCTTTAGTACCCTCTGGCTTGCTCCTCCCGCACAGTGAGAAGCAACAATGCCCACCTGGGTCTGGTGCCCTTTGCCTATCTCTGCTGGGCAGCTGGAGCCTTCCATGGACTCAGAAGGACGGTGCTTCAACCACCTCACCTTGGCCCACTTGGAGAGGAAAGATGAGGGAACAGGACCAATAGCTCAGCAGCTTATTTCAATAAGAAAATCACTCATTTGGGAAATCTGTGGCTCTCTTATTGAGCAGATAAAAAGAGTGATTTCTCCTTTGCATGTTGGATGGGGGTTGAAACGACAAACAATATCACCTTATTTTGAAAGAAAAACCGTGCTGTGTGGTGGTATATGAACTTGGCCCTGCTAAGTTGACAGCATTTGTTGGTGTTGTACGGTCACACTCTAATAAGGTCTCACCAGCTTTGCTATGATACCTATGGCCATTTGAAAATTTTCTTTAAAATAGGCTAGGCCTCTTTAAAAATATTAACAGAATTCCCACGACATTCAAGTCAAGCCATCTTTACCTCGTTAGTCAAGGTAACATACCCATGAAATTACATTTCATCATGTCCCTTGAGTAAATGGACAGTTTGATGTATTACTGGAACTTCTTATTCAACAGTTTAATGAAAACTTTATTTTTAATTTGCTTTTATTGAGATGTTGAGATTAACCTATTTTTCCATTTTTAACAGATGCAACTATCACATAATATCAGCCAGGTGACAGTTTACATTCTGAATAGCTTTGAGTAGCTGTATGCTTTCATTAATCCATAGGAGTCATTTAATCTTGTAATTGGCCTACTGGGAAAAGGGTATAATCACTGAGCTCCACTCCAACACAAGTTTAATTACCTTGACATTTGTTCCTCTGTCTGGGATTCTAGGGAGAGGCTTCCATGGGTAACCCAGAACTTGAAGGGATTCATGTGATTGGCATGTGGGAGGGAGGTGAGTGATCCCACCTGACTGGCCACTCTGATTTTGCTAGTTTTTGGCCCCTAGGTTCCTTCAGTTTCTTCACCTGGATATCACATCTCACACGACATGTTCTCATAGCACCTTTTTAGGCAACAGGCAGGGTATTGTCATCTCCAGAGACTGGCAAGACACAGCAAACGCCTGGGATCACGTATCTGCTGGGAGAGGGATCTGCATCCTCCTCCCTGTGGGGCCCACTGATGATGCCTGGCAGACACGGGCACCTGCAAGTTGGTTGGGGTCAGCTCAGTTATTTCACCTGCTATTTCTCAGATGGTTTCTAGCCCTATAAGCCCAGCATTAAACTTGGGACACCAAATCTACTATATTCTAAGACTGAGCATGGCAACGGCCCTGGTACTTCTAGGGTATGTTCAGCACAGGTTTAAGAATACATAAGTAAAGGGAAGAGGACACTATCAAACCTCCAAGAAATGTTGCTTCCTGCTCTTGCAAACCATAACCAATAGGAGCTGAGGAGCACTTGCCTTTATTTATATACAGTGAAGAACTCTCAAATTTCTAAGGGCTTTTCCTCCAGATGTGTCCTCAATACTGGTCAGAATAGGATGTGGCCGTGGAGATGGATCCATTGCTACCTTCCAGCAGCTTTAGGAATGGATGGGTATAACTATGGGGCCCCTTTGATGTCAGAAGGACTACATAAACTAACATTCCCGCTGGAGTGAATGATACCTGTGTAATTAATGTTTTAGTTTGAGAAGCCATACATAAAATAGTAGATTAATACAGCATCCAACTTTAATGTCACTGAGTCCATGGGTCCTAACTCCAGGCATAGAGTGGCTCACCTGTGGTGTGATCCCAGGAAATCACACAGCTAAACACAGGTGTCCATGGAATTTGCTCATTACTGAGAGCTTTAGGACCAATTCCACATTGGCCCCTTTCCCTGTGGACAACATGTCTCACCTACTACTGCCGAGGCTCCTTGGGCCTTTTCTAAGTTCAGGGTAGACAGATAAATGCATGTGAGCAATAAATGGCAATAAATGCATGTGAGCTGAGAAACTAAACAAATCAAGCAAGACCCAAGACAGGGACAACATGGCAACAAACCCTGGCATTTGTTTATTCGTACAAGCACTGGAAAATATGCACTGCCCTCTTCCCAACAGGGCAGCATGCCTCTTCAGAACCATGGGCACTTTGGAGGTTGGCTCATGTATTTATTGATTTAACACATTTTTCAGCACTGCAACCTGAGGGGCAGTTTATCCTATAGTTTGGATGTCAAAAATGGAGAACTTATAACTTTCAGAAAGATTGTCATGGCACTGGGTGTCAGGCGTTGGTGCTTCTTGTGGGAACACACTAGAGATGGCTGGAAGGAAAAGGACTCTGTGGAAGACCGGACCTCAAGCCTGGTCCACCCAGACCCTGCTTCATGGCCAGGGTGTGGCCAAAGCATCTGAGGTTCCAGGCTTTACATTCAGGGCAGTGGCTCCTATGCAAGATGAGAGTTGGGAAATTGAATAATAAAGGATGTGGGAAACAGCTGTTTGGCCATCAGTTGGGAGCTGAGAGTTAGGAGCTATTGAGTCCCACTGTTCTGGGCCCTTTCAGTGTGTTTTTGTGAAAGCAGCCACGGCCAATCAGCATGAGTAGAAGGGTTATAACCACATCCACCTGTGACCTCACCAGGTCCCTGGCTCAGATTTCAGATTCCAAGGCACAGCCAGGCTCTAAGGGTTTTCTGTCCAAGGGCCAAAAGCAAGGTGTGGGTTGGGGTGTGCTTCTGTCTGGAGGCCTCAGGGGGAGATGGGACTCTGGTCCCCTCCCCAGCAAGGCATCTACCTCTTCAGGGCCCACTGGAAACCATGTCTGCATCTTTCACATCTCTCTCACTCTGTGCTTCCTGCCTCTTGGCTTCTCCTCTCTAGGGTACCTGGGAGTCCTCAGAGCCCAGCTGTAATATCCAGGGTCACTGTCCCAGCCTGGGGCCTGGGGCCCCCTGCAACATAAAACAAGTGTGGTGGTAAAACGAGAGGGTGGAGAACAAAGGGAGTGGGGACCGGGGGCGTTTCCAATCTGGATTGGCTCAGGACAGCCCCAGCACCCTTGGTAACCATGAATCAGGGTCATCCCACATGCAAAATATATTCACCCTATCCCAAGTTCCCCCCAAAATCATTCTACAGCAGAACATCAGCTGAAGCTCAAACGGACTCTGATGCTGGCGGGCTTCCAGTCCATATCGATCTCCCTCTCTGGGTGAAGATGTGGAAGCTAATCATCTCCATCAGGTAATAGGCAAGGAGTAAGCCAGTGGGGAAGGCTCCAGCACACTCCCACTCCACCCCCCAGTTCCTCCTCCTCCTCTCTCTCTCCTTCTCTCTTCCCCCCACCCCACTTTCTGAAAGGAACATGACAAGTGATCTACTGCCAGTGGCACATATTGAGACAGGCACCATCTCTTAGCTTCAGATATTCAGGTTGAAAGAGGGGTAAACTCAAAGGGACAGAGAGTGTCTTGTCTGAAACCACCCTGAGCCTGCCTGGGAAGTGGTAGGAGGCCCCAGGTCCAGGGAACAGCCTGGGGTTTCTGGGGGGCCCTTTGGTTGCAGACGGCCCCCTGGGGTCTCGGTCCTGCTGCCTGTGTTTTGTGACCTGGCTTGTGGACAATCAGCCCCACCCACAGTGGCCTTTGGCTGACTGTGGGTAATCATGACCCTGTGAAACCCTAAATATTCTTATCAGATGTTTATCTGTTACAAAGTCACCTAATCTCTCCGGGTTTCTCATGGACAGGAGAAAAGGAAGACTACATTATAGCTGTAGCTGCATCCGGCTTCACTGTGCGTCACCAGAATTCATGAGGGAGCAAGAGGGAGATGTTAGATGTTGGTTTCAGAGATCACTTGCAGAGTTCAGGGTTGTTCCCTCGTTACTTGGGCTCTTGCATTCTCCTGGACTTTTTGGATGTTATTTGTTCCAACATAAAGATGTGTTCTTATTAATCAAAAAGGGACACTGTGAGTTTTGTAATTTCATGTCTGTGGAAGGTGGTACAATATAACGTCACAGGTCTTCGCATTACAAACTTTTGATTAATCTCACCTGTTTATTGTCCCCAGAACTTGAAACTGACTCATTCAGAATTTTTAAAGGTCACCCTACACTTGGCAGAAGTGATTGTGTAATGAAACCTTAGGGACAATTTAGGTTGACTGTGATGTAGTACATTTTGACTAAAGTAGGGCATTTAGGAATGTATCAATCTTATTACCCTTCTCTTTTGCTCTACACTTCCCTGACACCAAAGTAGCTGAATTTTCACAAAGCGTTTTCCCTTTGAAGATTTCATTCAGACTGTTAATCCTGAGTGGGATGTCATTCTTTCTAAAGCAATATCTACCGACTCACACGTTTCAAGCCTTACCTTCACTTAACTTCCTTTAACCGCCTTCCCTCTTACCACATCCAGTCTGGAGTCTCAGGAAGACCCTGCAGTAGTCCTGGATGAAGAAATGACTTGGAGCATCAAGGTGAAAGCTAAACTGTTACAGGCTTCTCTGGTTGCCTAAGGGAATCCAAATAAATAAATAAATAAATAAATAAGATAAGCTGAAAGGAGCTCTGACTGGAGATTCAGGAATCACAGATCCTACCCATGGCTCCCCAAGTGAATAGCATTGTATTTTTGATAAATTGTTTAAATTCTCTGATCCTCAGATTCCTTATGTGTAAAATGAGTATCTAGGCTGTATTATTTCTAAGGTTTTCTAATTCTAGCTGTTAGATCCTATGATTATTTGAAATTTCATAATAATACATGATTAGTATCAATTTCGCTCTTCTTTATAAAAACAAATAAAACTAGAGAGTGGTGATGAATATTTCTTGCTTATTATTTAGACATGAGTGACTAGGAAAACAGAGGGATTACCCAGATGAACAATAACCTAGGATGCTGGGTTTGGAGACAGTATACTTTAAAACACTGTGTATTTATTTCTGAAAGGAGAAAGAAACACAGATAGACAATGTGCTTGCAGCATGAACATTATTTATAGCTATGCCCAGGCTAGAGTCCAAAATGTGACTGAGTGGCATGTGGTCTTGGATGTGGTCCATCCTCACCCACCTCTGCCCCAACCCTTGCTGAGACAATCCCTTGTCTTTCTCCTTGTCATTTGGAGCCACCTGTGCCCTGCTCTCCTTACCCCCTTCACCATGGTTACACCTTTCATTCTATAGGCTTGCAACTTGTTGTGGAGAGAGTCCTGCCAAAAACCCCAGAAGTAATGGCACAGGGAGTAGGAAGAGTTTCAACTGAGCCAACAGGGGCCTAGAAACAAATTTAGAATCCACCACTACTTATCTAGTACCTGCTGGGTTCCAGCCCTTAGGGAGAGCTTTAAATATGCTGTCTCACACAACCCTGAGGTATAGTCATGCATTGCAGACTGATAATTGAGAATAACGTTGTGATAGTCAAATCTGGTAGTTTCCCAACTTATTTTTTAAATAGACCTTTTGTTTTTTTCCAAATGAAACCTTATGTGGATACATCTATATGCACCTCACTAACTCACACTCTTGCATTTGCTTTGTAGGTAACCTACCCAGCAATCACCCACTCTGTACAGGTTGAGTGTCCCTCACTGGAAATTCGTGGGACCAGAAGTGTTTCGGATTTCAGATTCTTGCAGATCTGGAAATATTTGCAGTATACTTAGCAATTGAGCATCCCTAATCTAAAAATTTGAAATCCGAAATGCTCCGATGTGCATTTCCTTTGAGTATCATGTCAATACTCGAAAAGTTCTGGGTTTTGGAGCATTTTGGGTATTGGATTTTTGGATTAGGGACACTCGACTTGTGTTGACAGCAAAATGTTTTGGTGAAAGCTCATCCTGCCCTGACTTCAGGGTGGCCTTGATCAGCTCATATAGTCCAAGGCTGATGGAAGCTTCCGGGGAAAGTTTCCTTTCTTTTAGGAGAGAAGTCCAATATGAGAGACTCTCCCTTCTTATGGATCTAGTGTTTGCACATAAAAAATGGAATTGTCGCAGCCTAAGAATGAAACCACACAGTAAATGACAAAGTAAAGGGAGAAGAAAAATAACACATTGGTTTTTGATGATATCATTGAGTTACTGAGTCAAGCAACTGTGAAGTCTGGTATTACCTTTGGACTTAAAATTGCATGCAATAATAAATTTCTTTAACAAGTCCTTCTGAGCTAGGAGTCTACACAGATCCCAGATCATCCTTACTGGGAGGGCCCCTCTTGGTGACCTCCAAGGCAGCTGCCCTCATAGTGGAGGCAGTTTGGAAGAACCCTAGGGCTCCAAGAAGTGAAGTCTGAAAACTGAGATAGTCCAAATCTTCTATTACAAATGTAGCAGGATGAATAAATGCTATTTATGGAAATTCATAACTTTGATGAATTGACCATACTCCATCTTCAGTAAGATTATTTTTTTAAAACGTTTATTAACTTCAGTTTTTCCCTCATGCAATTGGCATGAATGTGAATATTGATGGGAACTTATAAGTCATGTTGTTATGAGTAGTTTGCTTTGTTTTATCTGTATAGGTTATTTTGTTCCATTTTATTTTTACTACTGGTGTACAATCTAATTTTATTGTGGTCAGAGAATATCAACTGTATTTTAATAATTTCCAACTTTTTGAGGTTTCTTTGTCATGTAGTACCTGCTCCAAATTCCAAATGTTTCATATATATATGAAAAAGTAATTATCAGATGAGGTATATATGTGTGTATGTGTGTGTACATATATATGCGCAATATATATATATAACTATAATGAAATATATAATTAATTTGTGTCAGCATGAGAGGAAATTTAAAATCCCTGAATGAGTCTTGAGAGAAGTCTGCAGTGGCAGAATGCCTAGTCCTTTTTTTTTTTTTTAAGTTGTCAACCTTAAATAATGAGATTCAGAAAATATGACTAGAGTTTATTGAAGCACGAAGCTTGAAGATGAGCACCCAGAAACACAGACCACAAAGGGATGTAGTCAGTGCTCCAAAGCAGGGAGCTGAGGTTTCCCTTACATAGGCAGAAACAGTTTTAGCAGGGATGCAATAGTTTCCATACAGGGCCAGTATGTATGTTACAGTGATTTGATTAGTACCACTTGCTACATTCTAAGGAAGATTGCTTTAACATTCCATGAGAAGGAGTAATGTTCAAGGGGGTCTTATCTCTGGCACAGCTTGGTCATTCCTAACATTTACAGGAAAAAGCAGAAGTTGTAATTGCATACTGTCTGACTCAGGCTACATAGCTACATCTCTGTCAAGATTTAGAATAACGTAAACTTCCAAGAGCTTTTTTTTTTTTTTTTTTTTTGACACGGAGTCTCCCTCTGTCACCCTGGGTACAGTGCAATGGTGTCATCATAGCTCACTGCAACCTCAAACCCCTGGGCTCAAGCGATCCTCTTAACTCAGTCTCCTGAGTAGCTGGGACTACAGGCACACACTAAAATGCCTGGCTAATTTTTCTATTTTTAGTAGAGATGGGGTCTTGCTTTTGTTCAGGTTGGTCTTGAACTGCTGAGCTCAAGCAATCCTCCTGCCTTGGACTCCCAGAGTGCTGGGATTACAGGCAAAAGCCACTGTGCCCAGCCTCCAACAGATTTAAGTTTCAATTATTTAATTTCACAAAGTATATATCAAGAATTTATTTAATATATTCGATATTGTAAACAAATTAATGTATTCAACAATATTGGTAAAATTCTTTTATTGGTGTGTCTCACTATCAGTCAGTAATGGTCAAAAATAAGTAAGAAAAAATAAACTGTAATGAAAAATATTTCATTGCAGGAGGGAAAACTGATTTATGAACAGAAAACCATGATGTAATTGTGATTTCAGACAGAGAAAGTGGTGGTGGGGAAGAGAGAGCAAGAACTGCCTGGGAGGAATAAAATGGGCTGTGGTGGCTTCAGGGTGGAGGTGACACTGATCAGAGTCATAAAGCAGGAGGAGAAGGAAGAGATTCACTGGAGCAGCATGAGGGCGTGAGGGAGAGAAATCAGACTGCAGAGAAGAACACAGTACTTTTGCTTTACTTCCTTTAGAAACAAATTGTTAAAGATAAAAAAAAGGAAGAGGCATTAAGAAAATTAAAAGACAAGCCACAGAGCCACAGGTTGGGAAAAATATTTGCAAAACATCTATTTTATAAAGACTTTATCCAAGGTATACTAAGAAATCTTAAAACTCAAAAATAAGCAAACAGACATGCAATTTAAAAAATTGGCAAAAGATCTGAACAGATACCTTTCCAAAGATGATACACAGTTGGCAAACAAGCATATGGAAAGGATGTGAAATATTATATGTAATTAGGGAATTGCCAAGCAAAATAACAGTGATATGCTACAACATGCATATTTTAATGGCTAAAATCCAAAAAACTGACAATATCAAATGCTAACAAGGATGTAGAACAAAAGGACCTCTAACTTACTGTTGGTAGAAATGCAAAATGGTACAGCCATTTTGGAAGACAGTTTCTTCCAGTGCTAACCATAGCATTACCATATAATCCAAAAATTGTTCTAGTTATTTTCTCAAATGAGTTGAAAACTTACATCCACACAAAGACTTACATACAGGTGTTTATGGCAGATTTATTTGTAAATTGCCAAAAACTGGGGATAGCCAAGATGTCCTTCCATAGAGAAATAGATAAGCACACTATGGCACATCCGTATAATAGAGTGTTATATAGCAACAGAAGGAATGAGCTACAAAACTTCAAGAAAACATGGAAAAGCCTTAAATGCACTAAGCAAAAGAAGCCAGTTTGAAAAAGTTCCATGCTCTATGGCTCCAATGCCCTACCTTCATACCTTTTTGTATTTTACAATGGTGCATTTTGTTTTTACATTGTAACAGTTATTTATGTTCACGGATATTTCAACCTGTCATTTATAACATGTTGCAAGGTATAGTATGTTGCAGAAACAGCCAAGATACTTTTCAGCTCTTCCTATCAAGAGCTCAAGCCCCAGAACTGTCGCCAATGCCCATTCAAGGATTGGACAGTGAACATGGAGATGTTTAAACAATCATTTCCAGCCATGGAGAAAATCAGCTGGTTATGGTAACTAGCCCAAATTCACTCATGAAGAAATGTAATGAAAACTGATATTGATGTGTGTTCTGCATCCAATAGTTAATGAAGCTTCAGGGTTCCTGAGGCCACGGCCTGAGCCCCTTTGTAAAGTAATATATCTTGCTGCATATTAGACATGTGATACTGGCCAGAAACCAAGCTTCCCAGTTTTGAATAGTGAAAAATACAGGACAGCTAGTGAGTACATGGAACACGCACCATTGTACCATAAGAACAACCCAGTTCTTAAAACTAAAGGCACCCACTTCACCTCTTGGCTGTCATCACACTGGATTGGAGAAATGTGTGCCCCTCCCTAAAGATGGTCAAACACCTGTGCACTTCCCGCCATGTGCTTTCTGTTAGGACCACCAGGGGGACTAAGGAAGCACCCTTCAGTCAGAAGGCAGAGGTGCAGAGGCCTGGTGGAGGTCTGCTAACAGGATTAGACTGGGTGGGAAGAGA
Organism: Indri indri; assembly: GCA_004363605.1. NCBI lineage: Eukaryota > Metazoa > Chordata > Mammalia > Primates > Indriidae > Indri > Indri indri. Next base: position 3,649 of record RJWJ010025690.1, on the reverse strand, counting down.
AAGTCTGGGTAGGCAAACTTAGCTCAACAACAAAGCCAAGAAGATTATTATTCCAAGTGTTTCCCATCAACACCATTCATGAGAATCACCTGTAGAGTTCAGCGGTTCTAGGAGTTTTATCCCCAAAGGCTGGAAGTCGGGAGGTCTGGGGGTAGGCTGGAAATCAGCATGCTTATCAAGCACTCAGTTGCTGTGCACACATGAAGTCTGAGGCCGCAAACACTCGGTCACAAGGCTGTAGAGGGAGGCTGTGTGGACCCAGCATGTAACAGGTGCACTTGTCATGATATGAAATCCCTTTCTCCACCTTCCCCCTACGCTAGCCCAGCTCCTAGCACAGGAAGGGCTTTTTAGGGGGCTGAGTGAGAGGGGTTGTTGGGAATGTGTGAACTAAATAGCTCAACACTCCAGAATGCAGTGCTGTACCCTACCACTGAAGACAGTGGGCTTGTCTTCTCTAGAAAAACAAAAAACACCCCCCTCCATGCTGGATCAGAGCAGTAAGGTATCCATATTAGTTTTCAATGGCTCCCTTAACAAAATAACACAATCGGGGTGGATTAAGACAGCAGAAATTTATCATCTTATAATTTTGGAAGCCAGACTCTGCAGTCAAGGTGCTGGCAGGCCATGCTCCTTCCGAAGTTCTAGGGGAGAATCTGGTTTATGTTTCTGCCTTAGCTTCCAGTGTCGCTGGCAATCCTGCTTGGCTTGTAGATGCGTCACATCAGTCTCTGTCTCCATCATCGCGTGATGTTCTCCTTTCTGTGTCTCTGTGTCTTTTCTCCTCTTCTTACAAAGATGACCATCATACTGTATTAGGGCTCACCCTAATTCAGTACAGCCCCATCTTAACTTGGTCACATCTGCAAAGACCCCATTCCTAAACAAGATCACATTCACAGGCTGGGGGTGAGGAATTCAATATGTCTTTTCAAAGGACACCATGCACCTCATAATAGCATCCAAGAAGCAATGGATAAGAACACATTGCACACACAGATCACCACTTTGATCGGCAAGAAAAACTATAGACCCAGAAGATAAAACTTCCTTGTGGGGTGATTAAGTTACTCCTGGTTCTCTTCATGCGGTATTTAGAAGCAGGACTGGTACCTTTAGATTGCCAATGCCCTTGAGGTTCTTGCATAGGAACGGACTATGGGATTTCCTGGGATCTGGGTATGCAAAGGCTAGAAATGGAGTGGCTTTTTATACCTGAAGCTGTTGGAAGGGGTCCCAATGCTTAAACTATTTACTTAATTTCATTGCGTAATAATCCTACAAGATTTTGTTTCAAATATTTCTCTGAATCTAAGCTCTTTACAGGGCACCATAGCCTTATGGATCTTGTAGTGATAAATGGGGTTAAAAACTGATCACTAAAGCACACGGTGGAAGGAATAAGGCATTCATTAAATAACAGATATTTTTGTGAGCCTGGCTATTCTTGGAACACAAATGAACAAATGGACACCTGAAAAACTCTGCCATCTGGTCAGTTCTTCACAACTTTGGAAAAGGTATTCCAGGTCATTTTTGAAGATGATTTCCTGATTTCCAGGGCAGAATTTATCCAGCAAATTAGCCAACTGCAGATGCACCAGAAGGGTTGCAATTGGCTGGGGTCCTGCTAAGGAGACTTTGGCACTGGTACCTGGTTTTTGCCACTGGCAGCAAAAGCTAGCTTTGCATGCTAATGATCCTTTTGCCAAACACGTAATAATTTCCAAATAATTTCTCCATCGATAATTCCACCTGTTAAAAACATTTTATTTTCCTTTAAAGTAGGGCATTATGTCTTCTTTGTATCTCTACTGGACAAATTAGACAGATTTTAATCCTGATCTCCACATAATAATTCCTGGTGTGAAAATCCATATCTCTATTTACAAGCTGTATGACCTTGAGCATGTTAATTAATCTTTCCTTGAATCGGCTTCCTCTGGTGTGAAATGGAGCTGATAAATTTGATAAGGGAATTTAATAAGATAATTCATGAAAAGCACAGGCACAGGCCTGCACCATAGTGAGTGCTTAATAAATGAAAGCTTTAGTCGATATGGTAGAACCCCACGATGCACAAATCAGGATAAAATGAAATTAGCAATATGCCTCTCTCCTCCATAGTGAGATCACCCTTGTCATTTCACTAACCTTCAAATAAAGGTACTTCACTTTTTTATGTAATTGTATTTTTTAATCTTACTTATAGGAGTTTAATGGCAGTTTAGTACTGATTCAACATGTGAATGGGAAAATATGCTTGGAATTAGACACAAAAATAGACAAGCCATACACATGAAATTTAGCTTCATGACTGGTTATGTTTTCTTTACATTAACACCCTGATATCTATATGGCAGTTATTATTCCACCATAAGTTATTTTAATAATGTTATCTAATGACACAATTTCCCAGCATTCTGCTGGTAGTGGATAAAGGCTACCTCATTAAGATTCTTTCTTTAAGGTGAATGTATCTGAACTGATATTCAGAAATATTGGTTTCTGAAGACTCATGGCTCTCACCGGCCCTATTGCTTAACGGCAAAGATCTGTACCACCCTAAGGTGATGGCCCCTTCCAGAAGGGGCCGCAATCAGCAACTGACTGTGAAGGGATACAGACACCTCAACTGACAGCTGAGCAGCATCCCAAACCCAGAGCTCTCCATGGATTAGCTGAGACCTCAGTTGCAACTACACTGTCGGTCAGCTTACTCCTCTACCACATCCTACCTTCTCATTTCTCAAAGCTGTGCAGACTGAGGACAATCCCTAATAAATCTTCTGCCTGTGACTTTTTATCTTAATTTGTTTTAAGGAATTTGCTTTAAGACTTTCTTGTTGATATTCCACAGAAGATCACACTTGTCCTTTCAATGGATGATGTTATTCTAAACACCCCTGCTGAGCAGGTTGCAGCAAGCACCCCAGGTGATACAGTGAGACATGTTTGTGTCAAAGGATTAGTGATAAAAGCAACAGAATTCCAATTGTCTGCTACATGAGTAATGTTCTAATGGCCCAGTGTTCTGGGTGTGTATAAGGACATTGCTTTAAACTACTTGCTGCAGTTTCGATCCTACAACCAAGAAAGAGACACAATGTTTAATGAGCCCCTTTGGATTTTGGTGGTAATAGAACCACATGTGATGCTCTGATAGATTTACTGAGTAACTCATAAGATTGTTAAGTTTTATCCCAGACCCACAGCCAGAAAAGTTTCTTAGCAGATCCCTGTGTGGTGCAAACTTTTCTGTTGTTTCAGTCTTCTGCACTTGATCTTAACCAAAAGGTCGTGAAGCAATGTTGCTTCAGTCTTCTGTTCAGTAAATCTGACAGTACTGGAAACATCTAGGGCAGATGGGGGTGATATATGGAACCTCTAGAAAGCCCCCATGGTGAATCTCAGCAGAGACCTTTAGGGTTTTGGAGTGAAGCATGACTTCTTTTGAGACAATTATTCTCCTTCTATGCAGCACAGGAGGAGGTAACTTTGGCGTGTGAACCACCTTCTCATGCAGGTTACCCGTGCCCTCTGCAGGGCTTTGGCCTGGTCTCACAGCCTACGAACAGCTCCCTACAGCCAGGAAACATGACTGGGAAGGACTGAGGGTCTTTTTCAAACACTCTGTGCACAGGAA
>RJWJ010025689.1:0-23652 GCA_004363605.1 Indri indri | reverse complement strand
AGAGTGTACAAGGGATTTAGTGATAGAGGCACAAGATAGTACTGGTAGAAGTGTGGCCATCAGCTCAGATTGAAATGGTGAGAGGAGCAGAGGAGGAGAAGGTGGATAGCAGTTTGAATAAAAAGGAGAAGGAGCAAAGGCCTCATTTCTGAGAACTGAAAAATGATTTTTGTGAGAGACATTTCAGGATTGCTGGATCATAGTAACATCTGTGGTCACGAATTTGAAATGAGACTAGTGGTATAGTCGTATGTTTTCCTCAAAACAACCTTCAAAAAAACAGTGCTCCCATCTTGTTTTGTAAACCAAAGGAGTAGAAGAGGTTCTGATGATGGGAATTACACACCCAGGAGGAAGGGGGACTAGAACTATGACAAGCATTGGCAGAGGTATTTTCAGGAGCCAGAATCTTGTAATGCCCCTGAAGACACAGTCTGTGGGTAACTGATTCCGCTGCTTTGAAATGAACATCCTAGCATTGGATTTATCTGCCCAGGATAACCCTGATCCCTGGTGCCTCTCTCTGGGATGACCCCAGCAGCCTTTCATCCACTGGACATTCGTCCCTCTAGTATCTTCTTAGTAAGTACCTAGGAAACTCATGGAGAGCAAGATGAGCAAGCCAGAGTTAAACATAGGTAAAGTACCCCATCACTTACAATGACAGCAAACATGTATACAGCACTTATTATGGGCCAGGTGCTACTCAAAGTAATTTACACATTTTAACTCTTTTGATCATCCCAACTATCCCTGAGGTAGATACTGTTTTTATCTCTATTTTACAGAAAAAGAGACTCAGGCAGAGATGTTGAGTGACATGCTCAAGTAACACTAGGACTTGCCCTTAGACAATCTCGTGCCAGCATCTGGGATTTGAACCACTATCCTTCTTCCCATAGTTCTTTTTTTTTTTTTATTTCAGCATATTATGGGGGTACAGATGTTTAGGTTACGTATCTTGCCCTTCCCCCAACTCAGAGCTTCAAGCGTGTCCATCCCCCAGATGGTGCACATTGCACTCATTATGTATGCATATACCCATCCCCTCCTCCCCGTTCCCACCTGCCCGACACCCAGTAAATGTTATTCTTATATATGCACTTAGGTGTTGATCACTGAAACCAATTTGCTGGTGAGTACATGTGGTGCTTGTTTTTCCATTCTTGGGATATTTCACTTAGTAGAATGGGTTCCAGCTCTATCCAGGAGAATACAAGAGGTGCTATATCACCATTGTTTCTTATAGCTGAGAATAGTTCTCCATGGTATACATATACCACATTTTATTAATCTACTCATGTATTGATGGGCACTTGGGTTGTTTCCACATCTTTGCAATTATGAATTGTGCTGCTATAAACATTCGAGTGCAGGTGTCTTTTTTATAGAGCAACTTTTGTTCTTTTGGGTAGAAGCCCAGTAATGGGTTTGCTGGATCAAATGGTAATTCTACTTGTATCTCTTTAAGGTATCTCCATATTGCTTTCCACAGAGGTTGCACTAGTTTGCAGTCCCACCAGCAGTGTAAGAGTGTTCCAATCTCTCCACATCCATGCCAACATTTATTGTTTTGGGACTTTTTGATAAAGGCCATTCTCACTGGAGATAAGTGATATTTCATTGTGGTTTCGATGTGCATTTCCCTGATGATTAGAGATGTTGAGCATTTTTTCATATGTTTTTGGCCATTATTCTGTCTTGTTTTGAAAAGTTCCTGTTCATGTCCTTTGCCCACTTTTTGATAGGGTTATTTGATTTTTTCTTGCTGATTTTCCTGAGTTCTAAATAGATTCTAGTTACCAGCCCTTTATTGGATTTGTAGCATGCAAAAATTTTCTCCCATTCTGTAGGTTGTCTGTTTGCTCCTGTGACAGTTTCTTTGGCTGTGCAGAAGCTTTTTAATTTGATCAGGTCCCATTTATTTACTTTGGTTGTTGCTGTGATTGCCTTTGGGGTCTTCTTCAGAAATTCTTTGCCTAGGCCACTGTCCAGAAGAGTATTTCCAATGTTTTCCTCTAGAATTCTAATAGTTTCACACCTTAGGTTTAAGTCTGTTACCCAGCGTGAGTTGATTTTTGTGAGAGGTGAAAGGTGTGGATCCTGATTCAGTCTTCTACATGTGGCTATCCAGTTTTCCCAGCACCATTTATTGAATAAGGATTCTTTTCCCCAGTGTATGTTTTGTCTGCTTTGTCAAAGATTAGATGGCTATATGAGGATGGTTTTATATCTGGGTTCTCAGTTCTGTTCCACTGGTCAATGACTCTGTTCTTGTGCCACTACCAAGCTGATTTGATTCCTACAGACTTGTAGTATAGTTTGAAGTCTGGTAAATTAATACCTTCCATTTTGCTTTTATTGCCTAGAATTGCTTTTGCTATACAGGGTCTTCTCTGGTTCTATATGAAGCATAAAATTAATTTTTTCTATACCTGTGAAAAATGATGTTGGTATTTTAGTAGGTATTGCACTGAATCTGTAGATTACTTTGGGTAGTATAGACATTTTAACAATGTTGATTCTGCTGACCCACGAGCATGGTATGGTTTTCCACCTGTTTACATCCTTTGCTGTTTCCTTCCTCAATGTTTCATAGTTCTCCCTGTAGAGTTCTTTCACCTCCTTAGTTAAATATATTCCTAGGTACTTTATTTTCTTTGTTGCTATTGTGAAGGGAATTGAGTCTTTGATTTGGTTCTCAGTTTGACTGCTATTGGCATGTATGAAAGCCTCTGATTTGTGTGTATTGATTTTGTATCCTGAGACTTTACTGAATTCACTTATCAATTCCAGGAGCCTCTTGGTTGAATCCTTGGGATTTTCCAGATATAATATCATGTCATCAGCAAATAGTGAGAGTTTGATCTCTTCTGTTCCCATTTGTATGCCTTTAATTCCACACTCTTGCCTGATTTCTGTGGCCAGGTCTTCCAGCACTATGTTGAATAGAAGTGGAGATAGTGGGCAACCTTGTCTGGTTCCAGTTCTAAGTGGGAATGCTTTCAATTTCTCCCCATTCAGAACTTCCCAGGCCTTGCTAAAAATCTAGATATCCAGGTACAAGAAGCTCAAAGGACCCCTGGGAGATTCAATGCAAACAGGAAGACACCACGACATGCAGTCATCAGACTGACCAAAATATCCACTAAAGAGGCCCTTCTATGAGCTGTGAGGCGAAAGAAGCAGGTAACATACAAAGGAAAGCCCATCCGAATAATGTCAGACTTCTCAACTGAAACCTTATAAGCAAGAAGAGACTGGGGCCCCATTCTCACTCTTCTGAAACAAAATAATGCCCAGCCTAGAATCTTGTACCCTGCAAAACTAAGTTTTGTATATGAAGGAGAAATAAGACATTCTCAGATAAGCAAAGACTGAGGGAATTCACCAAGACAAGACCAGCCCTCCAAGAAGTACTCAAAACAGAGCTACACAAAGATCACCACAGTAAACACCCATGGATGTAAAACCACTCAAAAGCTAAAGATCAATGGCTAGATTCTACAATGGCTCAAGAGAGAAAACAAAGCAACAAAATGCAATCCAACAGAATGAACAGTAATTTGCCCCACTTATCAGTTCTCTCAATAAATGTCAATGGCTTGAACTCCCCACTAAAGAGACATAGGCTGGCCGAATGGATTAAAAAAAACAAGCCACGTATCTGCTGTCTTCAGGAAACACATCTAACCTGCAAGGAGGCATTTAGACTAAAGGTAAAGGGGTGGAAATCAATATTTCAAGTAAACGGAAGCCAAAAGAAGGCTGGTGTGGCAGTTTTGAGTTCAGATAACTTAGTTTTTAAATCAACAGAAGTAACGAAAGACAAAGAGGGTCACTATATAATGGTGAAGGGTACAGTTCAAGAAGACATAACAATTCCAAATATGTATGCACCCAACTTAGGTGCACCCAGATTCGTAAAGCAAACTCTACTTGATCTAAACAAATTGATAAACAGCAACACCATAATAGCCAGAGACTTCAACACCCCACTGACAGCACAGGACAGATCCTCCAAAGAGAAAATTAACAAAGAAATAATGGACTTAAACACAACTCTAGAACAAATGGGCCTGACTGACATTTACAGGACATTCTGCCCCAAAACCACCAAATATACGTTCTTCTCATCAGCTCATGGAACATTCTCTAAGATTGACCATATTCTAGGACACAAAGCATATCTTTAAAAATTTTAAAAAATAGAAATTATACTATGCATCTTCTCAGATCACAGTGGAATAAAATTAGAAATCAACCCCAACAGAAACTCTCATCTCTACGCAAAGTCATGGAAATTAAACAACCTTCTGTTGTATGATTGCTTCATAAATAAGGAAATTAAGATGGAAATCAGAAGATTCTTTGAACTAAATGACAAAGGAGACACAAGTTATCAAAATGTGTGGGACAAAGCTAAAGCAGTCCTGAGAGGAAAGTTTATTTCCATAAATGCCTATATCCGAAAGTCAGAAAGATCACAAATAGACAACCTAATGAATGGACTCAAAGAGCTGGAAAAAGAAGAACAGACCAACCATAAACCCAGCAGAAGAAGTGAAATTAATAAGATTAAATCAGAAGCAAATGAAATTGACAACGGGGAAACTATACAGAAGATTAATAAAACAAAAAGTTGGTTCTTTGAAAAAATAAACAAAATTGACATGCCTTTGGCTAGACTAGTGAAAAGCAGAAAAGAAAAATCTCTAATAAGCTCCATAGTTCTTATTTAGTGTTCTGTCTGGTCTACCTTGGAAATAGGGCATGTAGCCCAATTTTGGTAGGTTTAAAGTAATCAGATATGGTTTACTCTTGTGTTTTTATAATTTTTAAATAGCTGAAAACAGAATAATAGTGTATACAATTCTATATGAGTTATTTTTATCTGTCCAAAAATTACAGGGCTCACAATGCTACATTTCTGCTACATTTACTTTATTCTATCTTGACCATTTTGTATTGAATGTTGTTAAGATATTTATTCTGTGCCCAAGTTTTGAGTGTCACCCTGCATTTAGTTAGTATTTCTTTTTGTATTTTCATTGCTGTTGAAGCTCACTTGTTTGTCAGGTATGCATTTTCTACTAAGTAATGCCATTATTTTTCCACTTTGTCACAGGTTATCATTGCCCTTTCAGAAAAACACCGTTCACACATTCCTTATAGGAACTCCATGATGACCAGTGTCTTAAGAGACAGTTTGGGAGGCAACTGCATGACAACTATGATTGCAACACTCTCATTGGAGAAAAGGAATATTGATGTATGTTGGTTTTTTCTGGATTTTATGCTAGTTCATGAGATCGAGTTGAGGGTCCTGTGTGGGTTTCCACTTTTTCAGCAGGGTTAAAATATTCCTTCAGAGGTAAATGACTTAACAGAGTTCAAGCCTTGGGTTAGTTGCCACCATCGTTATTTCCCCATTTGAGAACTGACTTCACATAGCCCAGGATGGTTTGAAGAAGCCTCATGTATAAATTTTGGAAGGCCTGCCGATGGGTTAGTTACCTGACCCAGAGAAATGAGAGAGGTGACCCTTCAGCTTCTCTTGCTCAGTTTGGTCCTGATTACTAAGATCTGGATACCTTAGAGATATCTCTGGGTATGACCCTAGATATGTTGCTGGGTGCAGCACCCAGATTGCTTTGGCAAGGGCTGGCTGCTGAATGGTTTTTCTCGGTTCCTTTAGAGCCAGTTGATGTTTCACACATTTCACTTTAGTGTTTGGGGTCCAGATGCTCTCCAAAAGACGAAAACAGAAAGTGGTAGGGTAATTCTCAAAACAAGGCCAAGCCTTTGACTGTAGGATGCCTTGAAAAGCCTCTCTTTTTGGTCTATTGCAAATATTTATTTTATAGTCTTTCATGTTTGTGGATTATGGTACCTGCTATGGTTATGATTTTTATATATAGTTCTGATTTAACAGATCAGTAGTTGAAAATACATACTGTACCACTTTGCCACTTAAGACCTTAGGACCTCCAACTTTTTGGCATTGGTCATTTTATTAAGCCAAAGCAAATTTTGATTAAAAAATAATGTCCTAGAGCAAAGCTTCCTAATTTGGAGGCATATGTCCTCATTGTGTTTTTTTATACATATCACCCTTTACATGTGCATCTTTTTTTCTGTGAATAAAAAGTTTTATTGAGAGGGAAATATCACTCTGTATCATATTATTTTAAGAAACCATTTTGCTTTCTTAGGAGTCTATATCTACGTGTAGATTTGCACAGCGAGTGGCACTAATAAAGAATGAAGCTGTTCTCAATGAAGAAATTGATCCCAGATTGGTAAGCAACTTTTAACTGACCATGTTAACAAAATCAAAGTATATCAAAGATTAGCCAAAACTTGCAGGGGCACTTCCTCTCCACCAGGCAATGTTCTAAGTGCTAGAAATGTATTAAAACTTATTTAATTTTCAAAACAATCTTATGAGTAGATGCTATCTCTGGATCCACTTTACAGATAACAAAACTGAGGCACAAAGGTGTTAAATCTGGCTCAGAGTCACGGACTGACTTCAGACCCAAACACCTGACTCAAGAGCCCGTGGTCTTCTTACCTGCTTGACTAAGAAGATGTGCAGTGAGTCCTGAGGACTCATTCAGCAGAATCATACCAATTATATTTATATGTAGGACCTAGCCCTTCAAATTGCATCAATTTAACTTTCTAGAGATAATAATTGGCCACTTTTTATAAAACCTTATAAAGAAAGAGAAGTCCTAATGGTTAATAAATAGAACCATCTTTTGTATAACTGATCTGTTACTTATACTAGAAATGTTTAGAAATCAATTGTGGGTTTGATCCATGGAACAATAGCCAAGCTTCTAGTTTTATAATAATAAATACTGTTTTATCAAAGCACCTTTTTTAAGCAAAAAAAAAAAAAAAAAAATTTACATGTTACCTGATTCAGCTACTCATTATAAATGCAGATATTTTCTCTTATTTCTATTTTGTTAGTTTTCTATAAATGAAATGCAACACTGAATCAACTCATGACAACACCGAAAATGCTAAAATAAAATATCTTAATTTTGTCAAATTCGGTAATTAAGATTATATATGCCTGGCGCAGTGGTTCAAGCCTATAATCCTAGCACTCTGGGAGGCCAAAGCGGGAGGATCGCTTGAGGTCAGGAGTTTGAGATCAGCTTGAGCAAAACAAGACCCTGCCTCTACCAAAAAAAGAAAACTTAGCAGGGTGCGGTGGTGCGCACCTCTAGTGCCAGCCACCCAGGAGGCTGAGGCAGGAGGATTGCTGGAGCCAAGGAGTTTGAGGTCGCAGTGAGTTGCGATGACGCTGCCGCACTCTAGCCAGGGCAACGGAGTGAGAATCGGTTTCAAAAAAAAAAAAAAAGAGAGAGAGAGAGAAAAGATTATATTATTTCTCAAATTACTCAGCTTTTCTTATTTCTCTAGAAAATAAGCTGTTATTAGGATTAGTAGTAGGCATTATTTAAAAAAAAAGATGTGAAATTTTTACTGACAGCGATCCGTTTACAGATTTCTCAAATTCCAAAAAAACATTTCTCAAATCACTGTTACCCATATAAATTACTTCCTGTTGATCGTTTGCCCCTTCTCCCCTGGAATCATTTCACTGAAAGACAGAAGGAAAGGAGGACAAAGGAATAATGGAGCTGTCTGTTTTATCCTGCTCACCGCAGGCAGCACCAAGCTCCCCTAATGGAATTCTCTTCCGGAGAAACCAAGGGCTGAAGCAGGATCTATTTCCAGGACCTGTGCGGTCAGACACCAGCACCGCACAGTGCTCCTGCTAGAAAAAGGAAACAGAACATGAACTCCTCAGGTGAAGCTTTTTGCTGTCCCTGCCTTTCCGTCAGCCCTGTAGCATTGCTGTGCAGAGTGAGAAAGATGGTGATGGAGTGATTCGCCTAAAGACAAAAGTTAGTTCACAATTTAAGGAAAATAAACATATTAGACACTGGAGGATTTTTTTTCTTTAAATTTGGCTAGAGAGACTTTTCTTTGAAGGAACTTGAGGAATTTGAAGAAAGGTAAATATTATCATGTGTTTGATGTAGGCTGTGAGAGATTTAAAGAAAAGAGAAATGAGGAGTCAAAAGCTAATAGCTGATAATTGAACAAATGTTGAGGTCTTCCTGGTGTAAAATAATCTGGTAACTGACAAGTGTTATTTCCTGGTCTCTTTTATAAGTGCTTCTAAAAACGGACATTACTGTTCATTATTTTATGTATGGAGCTTGTCTGAAGCACAAGTGACGATTGAGAATTTGTCCTACGAACCACCCAAGACAAAGCTTGGTTTGGGGGATTTTGTATATATTATTCTCAAAATTTAATGGCAACCGTGGAGCCAGCCCTTTATGATCAGGATTACCATGGGTTTGCCCTGCTTTCTGTACAAGTGTTGGTACCTCAGAGAGACAAGGCGATTAAGTAACTGTGAACATGACCAGATCTGTGGTGAGTGGGCATGGGCCAAAATCTCCTAAGATGGCTCTAATTCCAGAGTTCCCTCAATAACTTGATGGGAGGTGTGACTCTACTAATCTCAAAACCATGGAAATCAGGCTTAGTTTTGAGATTTCTATTCAATAAAACAGAAAAATAATTTGATATAAGATTTGACTTTAAAAGCCTTAGTAAAAGTAGAAAATATGGCATCAATATTAATTTAGAAGAAGAGGGTAAAATGAATGACTCACAAAGTTCTTGTCTTAGAATTTTCATTCTGTGTAGCTTGATAATACTGAGAATGTGTTTGAAAAGAAGCAAACAAACAAAACCCACACTGTCTGGCACATTTAAATAAAATTCTAGGGGCACTGACATGTTCAAAACACTCAGTATCATGTTCTTCGGGACTTCTGGTCCTGTTGATGTGGTTCAGATAACTTGAAAGTCACCATATAAAATTTCACGAGTATCTTTGAAATACATATCTGAGGTTTAAAGGAAGTAAGAGAATTCTCCTGGGCCAGAAACAAAGCTGAGACTGCAGCTTTGGAGTGGAGCGGTAGAGTTGTAACAAAGAGATAGAAAGGCCTGGGGCTTTGCAAGATGAATATTGAACCTAAGACATCCTCTCCTCTCATCAACATAAAACCAGCGAAAGGGTGAACCAGAAAAAAAAAAAAAAAAAAATCTGGCTACTGGCATAGGGAGATGTTAGGGCAGCTTGTCTGCCTTAGACTGGACTCCAGGTAGGACAAAAAGTAGTTTCTGCAAAAATTTGAAACCTTAGGCTCTACCTCACATGGGTTTGAAGCTCAAATTTTACAACTGTCTTAGTCTGGAAGCCTCTAAGCAAAGAAGTCAGGAAATGAGCAAAGCTGCCGAAAGGAGAGGAAGGAAGGGGAGGGAAGGGGAGAGGAAGCATGGGGAGGAAAGGAAAGGGAAGGAGGAAAGAAAAAAGGAAAAAGGACGACACTCAATGTTTTTTTGTTGTTTTTTTTAAGTTTGGAGTAATACCAAATATTCGAAAATGAATAAAAGCTGAATTCAGCCGGCTAATTTTTGTTTTAGGAATTTTGTATTATGATCATAAGATCATTAATATGACGTGGTATCATGACCTAGTTAGGCTCATTTCAGGAATTTAAGGATAATCTATCACTAGAAATATATCAATGTGTAGTAAAAGAAAAAGAAACAGGAAAAATAAAAACAAAATTTAGAATAATGGTAATGGGAAATTCATTTAGGGAAGGCTATACATGGGTGAGGATTTCAAAAGGGTCTGTAATGTGTTATTTCTTAAGTAGTGGATACATGGGTGTTGGTTAAGGTAAGTAATGGGTACGAGGTATTCTTTTATCCCATTTTGTATATCTGAAATAGTTCATAGTAAAAAGCTAATCTCATGAATTAATATGATTCATCACATTCACAGTTTAAAAGAGAAAACTTATATAATCTTATCACTAGTTGCAGAAAAAGTATTTGAGAACATTAAACATTCATCCATACCTTGAAAAGACCCATCAGACTATGAATATAAGTGAAATCTTTAAACTGATTAAGGATATTAACCTCAAATTACAGTAAACATCATTTTAAAGGTGAAATGTTGGAAGGGATAAAAACAAGAATATCTTAAGAATTATACTTAGATGTTGTAGTTAGGACAGACACTAACAAGATATAAAATATATGAGAATTAGAAAAGAATAAAAACATCTATATTACTTGCAGACAATGTTATTGCTTATATAGAACATCCAAAAGTATTTAATGATAAACAGAACCAAAAAAAGTTCAGAAAATTATTTGTTACATTATCCATACATAGAAATAATTTGCCTTCCTACATACCAGAAGCCAACAATGAGAAAATATAATTTTATGAAAATTCCATTTATAATATCAACAAAAACCTTTAAATTCCTGGCATAAAATATAATTAAAGATATATAAGGTATTGATAGAGGAAATTATAAATCTTTATAGAAAGGAATCAGTGGAAAACTACACTATGTTTATGGATAGGATGATTTAATCATTAATTTGACAAGTCTTACCAAAGTAGCTTTTCCATTAAAGGTAATCCCAGTTAAAATTTGAGAAGGGCCTTTGGTAGAATTTGACAAGCTGGGTCTAAAATTTATATTGAAAAGAAGATTGCCAAGAATAACCAAATCTATTTTGGAAAAGAACAAGATGACAGGGGCTTGTCTTATCTAGATGCCAAAATTTCTCAAGAGATTGTAATTAAAACAGTATGGTATTGCCATACATGTAGTCAAATAGGCAAATGTTTTTAACCAATAGCCCAGTAACAGACACATTTATATATGTAAACATGTCATATAATATAATGATAATAGCAAATCTTGTATGGTTAGCCATATAAAAATAAATTAAAATTTAATCTATATTTCACATCTTGAACAAAATAAAATCCACCTAAATGTAAAAATCAAAGCCTTAACACTTTTAAAAGTCTTATAGGAATATATTTCTATGGGTTTCAGTAAGATAGATTTTCTTTAAGAAAACACAGAAGTATAACCCATAAAGAAAGAGTTGCTATTTAGATTGTATTAAGATTCAGAACTTTCTTTTTTTTTTAATTTCAGAATATTATTGAGGTACAAATGTTTCGGTTACATAAATTGCCTTTGTACCACCAGAGTCACAGCGACAAGCATACCCATCCCCTAGACAGTGCACACCACACCTGTTAGGTGTGAATTTACCCATCCCTTCCTCCCCGCTCCCTCCTGCCCGACACCCAATGAGTGTTACTTCCATACATGCTTCCGTGTTGATCGATTAGTACCAATTTAATGGTGAATACATGTGGTGTTTGTTTTTCATTTAACAAAAAGAACACCACAAAGTGAAAAACATGACATAGATTGGAGAAAACAGGTGCATTGCATAAAACTAACAAAAAATTCACATCTATAAAGAATCCTGCAAATCAATAAGGAAAAGAAAAACAAGTCAGTTGAAACATGGGCAAGAATGAATAAATAATTCTTGGGAGAAGAT
Source organism: Indri indri (assembly GCA_004363605.1). Taxonomy (NCBI): domain Eukaryota; kingdom Metazoa; phylum Chordata; class Mammalia; order Primates; family Indriidae; genus Indri; species Indri indri. Next base: position 12,147 of record RJWJ010025689.1, on the reverse strand, counting down.
GCCCAAACTGCCAATATACATATGCAAAGATGACCAACCTCACTAATAATCACAAAAATGCAAATTAGAACTAAAGTGATATATCATTTTATACCTACCAGATTGGCAAAATTAAAATATCTGTCAAGATTACACAGTGACAAAAAATGTGGGGAAACAAGAACTTACATGTATAGTTGATGGGGATGTACATTTGTACAACTACTCTGAAGAGTGATTTAACAATATGTGTAATAATAAAGGCAAGATGCACATACTCCACAACCAAGAAATCGTAGTTCTAAGTGCACACTATAGAGAAACTCTCACATGTGTCCAGAGAGATTTATAATATTCACAGTAACACTAATAGCAAAAGCAAAAATCCTAAATGTCCATCAACAAAAGACATAGTTGAACAAATTGTGATATATTCATTTACTGAAATACTACATATCCATCAAAATCGGTGAACTAGAGCCACATGAAGCAATATAAATAAGCTCAAAAACATAATGTAATAGGGAAAAACAAGTTGCAATTACATGCAGTAATGTAACATTTACATAAAATTTAGGCATGCAAAATGATACCATACATTATTTATGGGTACATCCATACATATGGAGTAAATGTATGAAGACATGCAGGGAAATGATACCCGTTAAATTCAGTACAGTGATCCCACAGGAAGGATGGAAGGGGAATAGGAATAGGGGGTTCCTGTTACATCAGTGATGTTTTATTTGTTAAAAAAATTCTTTAACTATTTCGACAAAATGTTAAGATTTAACAAAGCTAGCTGGTAGGTACAGGAGTGCTTTTCATGGCATACATTTTGATGTCTTTAAAATAGTTCATCATTTTAAAAGATGTATGTTCTCTGCCACCAAGTTCACCTTAATGAGAAGTTGACATTTCCTCTGCATCCTCACCATTTGTAGATGATTATCCGTCTACAAAGGGAAATCCAGGAGCTGAAGGATGAACTGGCCATTGTCACTGGGGAGCGGAGGACAGAGGCACTCACGGAAGCAGAGCTGCTTCAGTAAGCCTGCAGACTTTTTTTCTTTCTAACAGCGAAGGTTTATGTTAACTTCTTTGTTGGCCCTAACGTTATGAATTCACCTCAAAGCATGAAGTTCTCCTGGGGCAGTCTGAAATTGCATTTAGGCGCCAGTTAAGAGTGGCGGCTTTCCATGAAAAGCTGGATAAGGCTTGGCAGTGTTTTTGCCACCTCAGCTTTGAGGAAGTAAAGAACAGAGCATAAAGAGGATGGGAATATCCTTCTCGTGCCAGCTGAATAAAAGGGATGGTATAATAGTCCATGCCATTTTAAAACACACACACCAAACACTCTTAAGCTGTGTAGCTCAGATCTGAAAGGAATTCAAGAAACATCCTTTGTATTAAACAGCATCTTGCTGCAAGCACCAATTTATCCCACGCCAAAGTAAGCTTTCTCCTTTAATAAATAGATGGCCCGTATATTATAGCTCAAACTGGGAATGAAAGCAGGTACTCAGGGCTTTATACAAGTGCAGCATCTTTCAGAGCCTTTAGATTTGCAGCCCTATGGTGTATCAGTGGAACAGTGTGGCTGTCCTCTCTCTGATCATGAGCCACAGTGGTGGCTCTTGTCATTCATGTGCTGCTTATTAAGCATTTGTGGAGTGTTAAGAATGCACTAGGCTTAGAGGGCAGTGGCATTCTCTATTTCCAAATAAGAAAAGAGCCACATAAGACTTTTCCAAAGATATTCTACCATTTCACCGAAGCCTCCTTCAACAGAGAAAATGGTAAATAAGAGAGAGACAATAAAAGCAGTTTTATTTAAACTATTTCATGGTGGCCCCTGAGGTGAGTCTAAAGCTTGAGAAGCCTTAAGCAAGGTTTCTGTTATAGACAAAGCTTTTGCTCCTCCAAGATAGTGTGTCCTAATTGTAGAACACTGTTTGATAATATGATAGGCCCCTAAATCTTTCCTTGCAAAACTACTTTGTGGCATATTTGCAGTTACAGAGAATATATTGCCCAAAATTCACATTTTGAAAATTTTCATGTCACTTCTTAAAATAACTTGGGATATCTTAGATATTAAGATCTTTGGAAGCTGAGACTTTCTTCACTGTGGTTCTCCTTTCCCCTCAAAGAAAGGAATTACCAATTATTATCTTAGAAAATGTGTCTTCAGAATTTTGATCTGCAAGTCAGGATCCAGCCAGGAAAATAAAACCACTCTAGGCCTTTCAACAAAAAGAACTGAATGTAGGAAATTGCACAGAAGATGGCTTTGCCGGAAGCTAAATAGGAAATGATGAAGCACTTCAGAGGTCAGTAACATCAGGAGCTCCTACCCACAGGACTGCAGGGACCACAGGAGAAGGTGACGTTACCAAAAGCCATGGAGCTGACCAGTAGGAGCTAGACCATAATGACTGCTGCCTGCCAGGAGCTGTGGCCACTAAGAAGCCACCCACATGTGCTATTTAAGATGTCATCCAGGGGGCATCCTTGTCTCCTCCCTCATCCCCCTTCCAGTCTTCCATCAGCGCCTCCCATTGACTGAACCTACCCAGAATTCAGTTGTCAAAGAAGTCAGGGAATGCAGTTGACATATCCAGGAAGTACTAGTGTTTTTTCTAATCCCCATATATCGTATATGTTGCTCAGGAGGCTCAGTTTAAGGGTACGATTCTGAATGTGATGGTTTCAGTATGTCGGATTGAGTAAGTGTGTGCTGCAGGTTCCTCGACTGCACCAAATGTAGAGAATTACAGAACCGATATGCAGAAACACATGAATCTCTCGCCATACCTAAAAACAAGAAGTGGACTTCTCAAGGGACTAGAGGCTTCAAGGAATTCCTGAGAGACTGAAAGGTGGGGATGGAGATGGGCAGGAGAAAAGGATAAACCAAGACTCTGGTGCAGAATGATGATGGCCCCATGTGTGCAAGTGTGGAACCCTGGAGCAGGAGAGGGCTAGGAACAGCATTTGGTAAAGCAGTTGTAGTGGGGGCAGTGTGGTGAGTGGCCCTGTGAACCCCTGTGCACTCCTCCTTCCAGTGCCAAGGATGGAGATACAGAGAAGAGCCCCAGGCAGCTGGCTGAGAGGGACCAGAGAAGGTCCGAAGACCTGCTGCTGTCTTCGGCTCTGCCTATCCCCCTGTTCTCACCGAAAACAAGGAACACAAGTACCTGCAGTTGCTTTATCCCCTCATTCAAGTCTGGCCACCCAAGCTGAGATACCTGAGAGTCTGGGAAAGATGAACTCATGGTCAAGAATGGCTAGAAATAGAAATAGGAGGACTGCCAAAAGTCTGAGAAAGACAAGAACAAGAAGAATTTATAACTCACAGGGCCCTACAAAAGGAGTGATTATTTTTTTTAGAGAAATAATATAAGGTATTACATTCATGAAATAAGAACGGGATTTGATTTTTAAAAAACAAAATCAGGAGGAGGTCTTGGATGTGAAAAATTTAATTGTTGTCAGTAAGAACTTAATAGATGGCTCAGTAACAGAATTAAAAAACTGAGGGGCAAGTTTGTGAGCTAGGAAGATCAGGGCTAAGGAATTCTTCCAAAATGTGAGATAAACGGACAAAGAGATAGAAAGTTTAACAGAAAAGAGTCATGGAGAACAGCTCTAGATTTACCAAAATCTAATGAGTCAGAGTTTGTGGAGGGGAAAATAGAGATAATGCAAAGGAGACAGTAGTCGAATAAATAATACCTAAGAATTTTCTAGAACTAATAAAAGGATGTACAACTTCAGAATGAAAAAGTTACCAAGTGCTTAGCTATATAGTCACACTGTAGAAAATTTTCAGAACCTCAAAATGTAGCAAAGAATCCTAAAATTTACCAGAGATGGGAAAAAAATTGCTAAAATACAACAATTTGATTTAGAGCAGAGTTCTCATCAGCAACTTTGGAAACAAGAACATCTAATGCTATAAAACAAAACAAAAAGTACTTTAAATGTATTTTTTTCTGAATCTAGCCAAATTTCTATTTAAATGTGAAGATGAAATAAAGGCATTTTGCAGACGTACCAATTTTGAGAGAGAAAGGTTACCACCCTAGATCTTTTTTTCAAAGAACTACTACAGACTGTACGTTAGCAAGAATAAAAATGCAATAAAGTATAAGAAGCAGTAAGAATGAGCAAATTTTATTATAGCTTCTTTATGGTACTTAATATTCATAGTATTTATATTGTGTCTTTTTCACTAACTTTCCATTTATTCCGTAGGTGAATTTTTCTGTTTATAAGTTATTGAAATTATTAAATATTCCATTCACAGGAATTTGGGGGTAGAACAAAGAGAAATAAAATTGTTACAATACATAAAAATGCTAAAAGACTTTTAGATCTTAGATTGATTTCTGTTGACCCATAGATAACAAATATACAAATGTCTATCTGAACAGATTCTACATAGACAGTATATAGAGTTGCCATTAGCTTTTTTGTTCGGTTAGTTTATTTATTCATTCATTCAATATTTATTATTCATCTAGCATTCACAAAACTCTATGTTAGGCCCTGAGAGGAACACAAATATGAGCAAAACCTAGCTCCTGCTCTCAAGAAGCTCACAATTTAGTGGTGGTGACAGATAAATAATGATGATGCAATATATAAGCATTATGAGAAGATATAAACAAAACACAATGAGAATGCAGAGATAGTAATGATGACTTTTGCGCTCAGGAATCATGTAAAACTTGTGCATGTGCTACTACATAACTCCAACAGTTCCCAGTGAAATGACTTCTCTGCCGTCAAGAGAAGTGTGCTATATAACATCGTGTCTTATTAGTGATACCTGGTCAACAGTTACAGAGAACAAATGCTGCAAACCGCCTCCACCCTGCCAAAGCAAAGCATAGAGTTTCACAACAATATAGTAAATTTGGTACTTATTCACACTGACAGTGTGGATTATTCAGATAGTGTGTTCTGTTGTAATTATTTTTGTTATATTGTTGTTATCATTATGTTTTTGCCATAATTAGCTAGATTGAACATCAAGTACAACCTAAATTTCAACAGAGTTAAGAGTTTTTATCATTGTAAAGTAAAAGAAGTAAAAGAGATAAATTAAAATTTGCCCTTAATGTGACATTAGTCTGTAATTCTTTGTCTTCTTGGGCCCCTCGACATTTACTTAGGAATGAGAATCAGCTTCATTCCTCCCACTGCACCCAAACTCTACAGGTCGTGGGGCAGGAGGTGGGGGATAGTGGTGTTGGAAAGAAGAAGAATCCCACAGCTTGGCAGGGCAGAGTGGCAGAATTGTTCTAGCTCTCGGCCATTTCTCTTCCCTGCAAATTCCTGGGCTTATGTTGATTAGCATGGTGTAAGGAAATCCTGTCAGACATTCTCTGAAGAATATCACAAAGCAGATATTTAGTAGACATGGTATTCTATGCAGTATGCATTGCGCATTTTGGAGAGGTCTGTTAATATCTAGCCTATCAAATTTTTGAGCCATTTCCCAACATTTCAGCACTGAATGTAAATATTTGTTGCATGGACTTGGATGCTTTAATTGAAGAGGATTTTAGATGTCAGCCTTCAGTTATTGTGATATTTTTAGTTTACAACTTTTTCCCCCCATGGGTAAATTTAAAAACAGCTGGATAAAGTCTGTATAGCCAAGTTAATGTTTATACAGAACTTCTTGGGTGAAGATTTGATTGTGTTTGATTCTCTAAACACACACATCACTGTTCCTGGTAAAACAGTAAGCCTGTAGACCTTTGACGAGGTTGGAAGTATTGTATCCTGGCCCAAATGAAAATGAGTGGGATATTTTCTGTATAGCAGCATTTTACTTCTGAGATGAAATTGAAACGTATCTCCTGAACTCAAGTTTGCCCAAAGTATCTGAATATCTATAAACATCTGGCCCCTTTTCTAACAGAAAAAAAAAAAAAAAACTTCATGCAAATCAATTTGTCCTTCAAACTGAGTTTATTGAACACCTACTAAATGTTAATCATTTTAGTGGGTGCTTTTGGGGGTTCATGAGTGTAGGATACAAAAAGTAATTACAAGGAGTTACAATTTTATTGGGGAAAACTTACACACGGAAATACACATACATATATACACACAAATATATAGATATATAGGTTATATGTGGAAATATAAAAATAGAGAACAAGAGAGCATAGTAGTGAAAATAATAAATGGACACTGTGAATTTTAAACTTCAATTCTAGTTCCAATTCTACCCATAATAACTTTTAATGGGTCTCTAGATTTAAGTTTCCTTATGTGTAAAGTGAAAGAGTTCAATGAGATGATATTTATGTGCTCTTTTCAGCTCTATGATTTTAAATTTAATATCAATTTATTACATACTGTTTAAAACATTATTTGCTGACTCTAATAATAAAAATCTAAATCATTATGTAGGAATTCAGAATTGGGGGAAGTCAGTGCAGATTTCACCCATGGAGTAAGCTGAATAAACCTTAATGGACGTAAAGAGGACGGAAGCACCATTCTGGCAAAGGTGCTGACAGGGAATGAGGGTGTGCGGAGCACGGGGAGGGCAGAGAATGGCAGGAGACCAGCATGGGGGCTTGCATATAGCAAGCACTAACTAATGAGGATCTGAACTGAAACTGGCCTGGCAGGACCCTGAGTTTGCACTGAGGAATCAGAAGAATAGGATTAGACAGATGAATGGTGACCTCACGATGGGTTATGAATACCATACACAGAGGAGCTAGTATTTTATTTAATGGTGACTAGGAAACTTATTGTGGTTTAAGAATATTACAGTTCATTCATTATTCAATAAATGTTTATTGTACTCTTTCTTTGTGCTTGGAACTGTTCTAGGTACCGGAAATATAGGAACGAACAAAATAATGTCCTTGACCTCATGGAACTTATATTCTTGTGGGGAGAGAGATAATGCACAAAATAAATAACTAAAACTTAAGAGCATTTCAGATAGCAGAAAGTGGAAAGAAAATAAAACAAGAGTTACAATTTTAGTAGAGTTGCCATGAAAGAGCTTACATGATGATTTTTTTTAGGATTGCTGCTCTCATAGAAATGGACAGAATGGCTGGAGTGAGGAATCAGAAGACAGTACAGTCAGGTTGAGAGTGAGGATGAGGGAAAAGACTCGAGTGGTGACAATAAGGATGGGGAGGAGGAGAAAAGTCTGCGAGACCTTGTTGAGGAAGATCAATAGAAGTGATAGTAACAAATATAAGAGAGGTAAAGAGGGAGAAACTAGCAAAGCTTACAACTTTTAAACAGGTTATCAGGAGGCAGAAAAACTGGGACAGGAAGGATAAGAAGTGTTAAGATTTTTACGTGAAGGAATATACGCTGTACAGGTTGAATTCTGGGTCTTTAGAAGAAGGTTGAAACTGAAGATTTAAATTTTGGAGTGACTGGTATTGAGTTAATATAACACCAAGGCCAAGACCAAGGGTCAGCTTGGAAATTCTCTGACCTGATTAGAGGTAGGTAATAATCAGTATCCACAGGATCATATCTTCCTGTATTCAGCTTACTGTAGGTGGACTACCAACTGAATTTTTCTTTTAATTTAGCCACGGTGCCCCATTCCCTCCCCCAATATTTTTTTTACATGTAATTAAATATTCTATTCATTGGATATATTTAAGTGGGGGGAAAAGGAGCTTCTACCTAACAGCTAGCCCTGAACGCACCATGCCCTGTAACGAACTCATCTCCATCCTTCCCTGGGCCTGGTCTGGGTCGCTTTAGCCCCCACCCGCCAGCGTCTCTCCGAGCCTTACAGCTGCCCAAGCCAGAAAATTAGAAGTCACTTGTGAGTCTGTCCTTTTTCTTATACCCCAAATCCAATCTGTGTAGGGCATTCCTTTTAACAAGTGATTCTTTATAAAATTAAATAATTTAAGACTAAACATAGTTTAAAACCAAACACATAGTGTTATAAAACCCAAACAGAATTTGTTTCAAAAGAACATATTTGTACTAATAAAAGCTTCATTGATGGCCAAGCTTCTATTTAAATGCAAATAATTATACCTAAAGGAAGAGTCTTAAATCCTCATTTTCCCATCAAATAAACCTCCTTTTGAAATTAATCATTTATATCTGTGTTCATTCTTTTTTAGTGGATACTGTCAGCACCATGTTGGGCACTGTCTCAGGAGTGGGGAGCTCAGAGGCAGACCGAACAATCCCACAGGAGGGCAGGGGTGAGGGAGAGGGGGCGGACGACCAGACGTGCACAGGTGCTGATGGTGCTGCCCTGCTGTGGCAGACAGCAAGAGGAGGGGGCAAGGGCAGCTGTTTTGTGCAGGGCAGGGAACAGAGAGGAAAGACTTTATAGAGGAAGTGACATATAGAAAATCCATCAATGCTTTCATCCTTTTAAAGTTAGCATTTAAAGGTGACTTCAGGAGAAGTCACTTCCACCATATTCAACTAGCAGTACAAATTTTTTTTATTGGCTAGTCTAATAAAAATTTAATTGGATTCAGTTCCTCAGTGTTTGAACTGGATTAGAGCCATAAAACAAATTTCAACTATAGGTATAGTGGCTCTCTCGAACCTAAAATTTGATGCCTTGTTGCAAAAAGTAGGGGACAGAATAATTAAAATCAAGGCCATCTCATATAATTTGAAATATACCATCACAATTACTATATGTCTCATAATGTGATCCCCAGACTATTTGAGAGATGAAATGAAACAGTAAATAAATAATTAAATAGCCTATAATATTAGAATTAATATATTCCTAGTAAGAATTTGATATCAAACCAGTCTTTTAGGGAGAGTCTCTTGGTCAGCACTTAATTCTAGATCAATAGTACTTTATCCTTTTTATAGTCAGTTTATTGTCACTGGCTTCCACAGTGCTTTTATATTAAAAACACATTTCAAAATCATGACTTATGCTGTACAAGTTCTATGACATGATAAGGTCTCCTGATTGTTTGTTTTCTGGAAGTGTCTTCCACTGTGGAGGTAGGAGGAGTAGATTTCAGGAAACTGTGCACCTCAAGGATGAGAGATAGAGACAGAGCTTGGAGAGAGAGAGAGAGAGATGGTCAGTCAAGCCCTTGTAGGAATCTGAACAATCTGTTGAAAATTGTTTTAAACATTACCAAACTCTGTTCTTACACAGACTGCTCCTTAGAAAATGAAAAATCTGTCCAGGCACAGTGGCTCACACCTATAAACCCAGCACTTCGAGAGGCCAAGGTGGGAGGATCACTTGAGGCCAGGAGTTGGAGACCAGCCTGGGTAATGTAGTGAGACCCCTGTTTCTATAAAAAATTTTTTAAAAAATTAGCAGGCATGGTGGCATATGCCTATAGTCCCAGCTGCTCCAGAGACTGAGGCAGGAGGATCACTGGAGTCCAGTTCGAGGCTGCAGTGAACATGATCATGCCACTATAGTCCAGCCTGGGTGATAGAGTGAGACCCTGTCTCTAAATTAAAAGGAATAAAGGAATGAAGGAGGGAAGGAGGGAAGGAAGGAAGGAAGGAGTAAAGGAAGTGAGGAAAGGAAGGAAAAATCTCAAGGAAGTTTTGCCTAATTTCTTGTCATTATGGATAAATTTTTTCAAATGATACTGACCACACCTCACTCTCCAGAACCCCTCTTATGATCTGCAAAGGCCCCAAATGGCCTAGCCCCTGCCAACATCTAGGGCCTCATTCCCTCCAAGCTTCCCCTCCTTCACCCTGTTCTCACCATTTCCCCCTAAAACACTCCTTCCTCACCTCCTTGCTCAGATACCTCATGTCACAAAGACCTTCCCAAGCCACCTTATCTAAAATACACCTTCCCTTGTCGCTCTTTATCCTCTTTATGTTGAGCTATTTTTCTTCAAAACAGCAACAACCTGTTTAACGTTCCATTGTCCAGTGTCAGTCTCCTCCTACTTTATGAGTGAGCTTCTTGAGGACTGAGACTTTATCTGATTTTTCACCATTATGTCCCTGGAACCTGAAACGGTGCCTGGCACATGGTATGCCCTTGGTAAATATTTGTTGGATGAATTAGTGAAGGTTTCTTTCATGAACTATTTATTTCAGATCACTTGGACCTCTACTCAGAGCTGCCTGGGGGTGTTTGGTATGAGCAGGGGCCCTCAGAACTAGTCTCTGTTGACAGAAAATACTGCCTGGCATTGAGATTCAGCGTGCATTGATTTGGTATCCACTGTGTGCTAGGCCTTGTGGATTTCATCACAAGAGTGTGAATGACTGAGGAATTATGTGAAATATTCAGAATTTTGCCCGCAACTATTTTCTGAACTTTGTTTAAGGTCACTAAGATCAGGCAGAGAAAATTTATATGAATGGACGGAGAGTCGAGAGACTCGAAATTCTAATCTTGACTCTCCTTCTAGTCTAAGGGGATTAGCTATCTGAAGACGGTGACTCCCTTTCTGCAGGCCTCAGTCTTCTAATCAGACATGGGCAAATTATATCATCTCTATATATCTCAGGAACTCATCTGTTGTGTGAGAGTAATAACAGTAGTTACCTCATAACGCTGTTAGGATTGATGACGTAATTCATGCTATGCACTGAACACAATGCCTGGCCCAAAGGCACTCCATCAATGTTTGCTATTATTGCTATTATTATTTCCCCATGACTCCTTGATACAATTTTTATTGTTACTGAAGAATCTACTTCATTTATAGGTTTTTTTCAAACTTCTCTACTGGAAACAAAGAAGCAAACCATGTTTTAATGTCTCTCTTTAGAACATATACATGCTCATGCATACACACTAAGAAAAAGTACCAGATGAAAAAACTACCAAAATGTTACTGGGAATAAAAGTGATTTTTTTCAGTTCTTTTTTTTTACCTGGCTGTATTTCCTAAAATTTCTACAGAAAATTAAGTTTATCTTTGAAGAATTAACATAATTTGCTGATTTTCTACCTCCAAGTGACAGAACGAAATTGTTTCACTTAATTAATGAAAAGCAGAAAAAAAATGCCCTTCTTTGTTAACTCTAGTTTTACAGTAAAATTCACAGCTGAAGTAAAAACAAATGTTTTTTCTTGGTCTGTAACAAATTATTGCGCAATATACGTAGTTGGTTCTGAGATCTAAATTACGTCTGCTTCTGGAATTTTAACTTGAAATTATTTTCATAGTTAATATTTGTATTATTTTTGTATATGTGGGGTATAACAGTGTATATTGTTAATCAATCATTTCAGAGTGGTGCTTTTCTTATACAGTTGATATAAGACTGTATATCTAAAAGGCTAAACAAAACAAAAAGTATAAATTGCCAGAAGGGAATGTTCATAAAATGCTTCCAAATTGGAATTGTTTGCTTCGTATCTTACTGTCCACTTCCTTAACCATGACAGAGTTCCACATACTCTGTGAGTAAGAAACATTTGCGGAAACCTTTAAGATATTTTGAATTTGGAAATTCAAAAATAAAGTAGCAGCCTGAATCATAAAGGCAACTGATGCATAAACTTTATGTTTTATTTAAAATAAAATAATAAATTTTAAAAATCTTTGCAAATACGTATATACATATATATACACACATATGTATATACATATGTGTATGTATATACATAAGATGTAATATACGTAAGTAAATAAGTAATAGTTACTCATTGTAGAAATTCTAAAATACACAGACAGAAGTAAAAAAGAAAACAACATGTATATGTACGTGCCCATATCTGAGCACGTAAGAAACATGCCAGAAGTAAAAGGGAGATACTTTGTGCTTGAATGATGTCGGTGAAGACTTTTTCCCTAGATGACTTCACAAGGGACTTGTAAATGCTATGTCCAACATCGAGATGTGGAATCCAAGCGCCTGTTCTCTCTTCCACCCTCTTCTTCAGGATTCTGCCAGTTAGAATTCTCTGCATCTCTGTAAAAGTTCAGCATGAATACTTCAATACCTTAATGTTTCCTTCAGGTACTGCCCAGTTGTTTTTATTTTGAACTCTCTGTTCTTTCTTTGAAATGTTGGCCATGTCAACAAAACCTTCTGTTTTCCATTTGCTGAGCTTAGCATTTCAACATCTGTATAATAGTTGTACTAAAGATGCTCAAACATATTATAAAATTGTTCATAAATATTGTAAAATCTTATAAATGGGCAAGACAAATTGAGTTGAGATTT
>RJWJ010025688.1:0-23649 GCA_004363605.1 Indri indri | reverse complement strand
CTCTCCTAGGCCCCACTTTGTGCCCCCTCTCTAGAGCTACAGGGAAGAATGCACGAGGCTAGCAGGCTCCAGGGACATGAAAGGGCTTCCTAGTCATGGATGCTGAGTTCTTCCACCCCTTTCTTGTTTTGCCTTCTTTGCTTCTCAATGTTTACTAATGTCCTTGGGGTTAGGCACTTCTGCTCCGCACCTCAGCGCCTTTGCGTTCCTGTCTCGGCATTCAGAGCTCAGCCTTTACACAATCCAGGCCCTTTGCTGGTTCCTATAACTAACTCTTTTAGGGCCTGGATCACCACCTTTTTGGCAAACTCTTCATAAGGCCGGTACCTAGGGAAAGGAGTCCTTCTCTGGGTCTACTTGGGGGCCTCTGGCTTCATTCCATGTCATATTAAAGGTGTTTCCAATATGGGTTAGAACCACTGTCTAGAAAAGTTCCTCCTTTTTCTCACGTTGAGGTGTTTTCATCTCTTGCAATGATGCAGGAGCAAAGAGCCCAAATTGCAACAAAGAAAAAAGGCACCAGCTACTATCCAGATTCCCAGTGGGAAGTGGGGGGCCACCATAGCTACCGCAAAACCCTGTGGCACAGGGAAACTCAAGTCCCACCATGCCCTGCTGGTGACTTTCTGACACTGCTGCCCAGCGTTCTGGGCTCCCTTTAGGGCATCTACCCCACGCCCTTTATATCTCACTTACAAACACTAGCTCTTCAGTTGCTTAGAATGCAAAACCATTTTGCTGTAGGGTGAGGAAGTCTCTGGAAACAAACTTCATCCAGGGAGGCAATTTCAGTACCCAAATGACCCACTAAATTCAGTTCCATTTAGTTTGCTGAGGCTTTTACAGACCTACCTATCTCCTGGCTTATTTCCCTAGCCCACCCCAGCCCTTTTTGGTTTCCACCTCCGTGGTCCGCTTACTCTCTTCCACACGTCCAGTGTTAATTTCCTACCTCGTCCATTTGGTTTCACGGACGCCATTTCCACCTAGACCATCCCCTATGCTCTCCGTCATCATCTGTCCCTAACCTGTCTCAAGATCCAACTCAAACTGTACCTTCCCCAAGAAGACCACATCCTGCGTTCACAGAGTTAATCTCACTCTGTTCTGATCACTGCAGTGTTGCGTCTTCTTCACGTTTAGCTGTAGTTGGGGGAGGAGGTACTGACTTTTGCACTTGTTGACACATTGCTTAGTAATCAATTTGGGGTTGTTTCACATGTGCCCATTTTGCTTCCTCAACTAGATTTCAAGTTCATCAAAACCCAGGGCTCGTGGTCAGAAGGCACCAGTGAGCAGGAGCTGCGGCCGCAGGTGACGAGCGGCAGGCCCGGGTCTCTGGTTGGGCCACACAGGGTCTGCACCTGGCTGTGGTGCAGGTTTTAGGTGTGAATATGATGAACAAGAATCTTTTCTCTATGGAGACTAACACAGCTTAAACCACATCTCCACCAGCCAACCTCCTTTCACGACTTTTCAGAAACCTGAGGACATTCAGAACCTCTGCAATATCTTGGCTACCCAGTGAGAAACACCAAGGAGGGACCCCTCGCAAACCCTACACAGGCGACAGTGCCCTACATTGTGTTGCTAGGATTCCTTCCCTAGCAGCTAAAATTTAACGAATACCTACTGTGTACCAGGCTATGAAATGGAAGATGGGCTGGAAAACAGACCTGGCAATCTCTGCTTAAAGAAGTTTAAAGATGGCCTGTGAGTTACACAGAGACGGTGATTTTCAAGAGACTATGTTAAGTGCATTCTAAGACAGCTTCGACGTGCTAAGGGAGCCCGAAGGAAGAAAAGACTCATTCAGACTAGAGCCCTGGTATGGCGGACTGTCACAGTGTTGGTCCCCAGTGAATCGTGCTCTTGGTACATGTGCTCCTGTGTGTTCCCCTCCCACTTTGATCAATGCACACGTGACACAAGCAAAGGCTTGATAAATACTCACACATTAGGGCTTGTTCTCTTGGCACATTGCCCTGTGACCACCTTGTAAGAAAGCCAGTCTAACCTAATGGAATATGAAAGGCCTCACGGAGGGAACTGAGGCACCCTAGCTGTTAGTTGGCACCCACTGCCAGGCATGGGAATGAGGCCCTCAGGGTGTTCTAGTCCAGACGACCCTCTCCCTAAGTGCAGCCACGTGAGTGGGTCCAGCAGAGGAGCTTCCCAGCTAATCTATAAAATTGAGACAAATAATAAATTCATTTGTTTTAAGACTGAAAGTTTTGGGGTGATTTGTTATACAGCAATGGATTACATACAGAAATTGGTACCCAAAAGAAGGTAGTGCTTTAACAAAACAAAACATTTAGTGTTGACTTTGGACTGCATGGCAAATGCAGTCTAGAAAGGCAGCCGCAGGGTTCAGGAGGAAACTGCTGCTGGAGGTTGGAGACATAGTAACTATGTGTGACAGCAGTGAGACAGTGAGCAGTGAGCACAGTTGTAGTAGTGAAAGTCATAGCTGCAAAAAGGTCACTTGCAGGAACTTGGGTGATAGAAAACATACCTAATGAACTTCTGAATCCAGCTAAGGAAATTTCCAGGCAGTGTTAAAAGTGTAAATTGTCTCTTTTAGCAGCTCTAACCATGAGGTAAGGGAAGGAGGAAGTGTTCAGTGTGCAAGCAGAATTCAGAAGAAACACAGAGGGTCTGGGATGTGCCAGGTTGCAAAATAAAATGTCGTATGTCCAGTCTCTCCAACCCTACCAAAGAGTCTCAAAGTTAAGACTGGCTTCAGGGTAGAGATCAAATTAAGTGTGAGGCTGTAAGACTCTATAAGACCTGGAGAGACTTAAGATGATGCCTAGTAACCCTGTCAGCTGGAAAACGGGCGTCTAAGAATCTTAAGGCCATTGTCCCACAGCTCTCTGACATGCTGCCGAAGTAGAGGGAGGACCGTCTCTAAAATAATGTGGGTGACTTTTGTCTAATCAAGTGGACTACTTTCTGGTATGTAAAAGCTGACAAAGTTTTAAGGGAGTTGCAGGACAGAGACAGTTCAAAATGAAGAAAAGCCCTCTGGGCCCAAACTTTCTAAGGGCAGAAAGCAGGCCGAGAAAGGAAATCTGCCACAGACACAGGCCAATTCTTATTGAAAAGGAAATTTAGCTCAGAAGGTGGAGCTGAAAGCCCAGAGGGCAAAGCTAAGGGCCAAATAAAACAATGGATTAAGGAATCATTGCAGGAAGCCAACAGGCCCTCGCAGGAACACTCCTTACCTCCAAAGTAGAGGGCCTTGCTGACTCCAGTCCTCCTTGCTTCAGATTTGCAGAATTGCTAGGTATCTCCCTCCCATCCCTCCCCTTTTTGAATGTTGAGTATTTGCAGAGGTTGTCCCATCCGTATCTCACCATTTTATGCTGGACGTGTAAGAGGAGGAGATAATTTATCTTTTGTAGTGATGTGTCTCACTATGTTGCTCAGGTTGGTTTCGAACTCCTGGCCTCAAGCCTCAGCCTCCCAAAGTGCTAGGATCAACAAGCGTGAGCCACCACTCCGGATAATTTATCTCTTTAGTCCACCAGTCCTCAGATGAAGAGAAGCCACTGAGGAACTGCACCTGAGGACCACAGCCACACCTGGACCTGACGCAGATCATGAGCGCTTTGAGCCTGGGGCCATGATTAGATGCAATTTCAAGGCACCTGGGAGGTAGGTGTAAGTGTATTAGGCATGTGGGACAGATGTGAACCATTTGGGACTCAGGGAGGACTGTAGTAAATTGTTAGAACAATGGTCCCGTGAATGGTATATAGATCTGACCCCAGCGTTGTGATTCACTTTGGCCAATGGGACAGTGCACACGTCACACAACCAGAGGGTTGGTAAGCACTTGCACATTGGGTCTTGTCCTCTGGGAACATTGCCCTGAGACTGTGATGTGAGGAAGCCAGTCTGGCCGCCTGGAGGAGGAGAGGCCACATTAAGAGAACCGAGGTACCCCAGGTGTCAGCCAGCAACGACAGCCAGCTAGGTATCTTGGACGATCAGTCCAGTTTGCCGTGTGCCAAATCAGTGTTTTTAGACAGAGAAACCACCCAGCCAATCCACAGAATCACAGGAAATTATAAATCATTGTTACATAAAAAGTTTCAGGATGGTTTTGTTAGGCAGCAGTAGGTCACTGATACACAGAAGACTGAAAAAGCCTTCTTGGAGGAGCTAGTCCTCGAAGCCCAGAGAAGGTCAGTGCATGGAGAGCAGGGAAGGGCATTCCTGGCATTGCCAGAGGAGCTGGGAGTGTCAGCAAAGGCATGGGGGCGGACAGCACCGTGGGCCACGTCACACACCACAGTGTGCAGGAACCGCTGCAAGGTGCGATAAAGACATCCCCCTTTAGAAGGCAATACCGTTACATTTTTCATTACTTTGGGAATGATAGTAAAAGGAGTTAAAGTAAAAAAAAAAAAAAAGGTTTTCATTACTTAACCAAGGTCTTGGCTTAACTGTGGGGTCTTCCAGACCACAGCGTTTCTACCTCTACCTCCCAAACATACACCATGGAAGAGACTCTGAGGGTAGTGCTGGCCATGGGACAGACATGTGCTGTCATTTCCCAGCTGCACATATGACAGAAAATAAACACCAGAACTGCATCGGCTGGGCATGGTTGAAAGTGCGGAGGACTCAGGGTCCAGAGATTCGCATTTGCTGTATATATGCTATTTGTTTTCAAACCACGCCACGGTGAATAACGTACATAATTTCTCTGAGTTTCATTTCATTTGTAAAATGAGCAGATGGCCTCCAACTCTGGAGGTCTCAGGTTCCAGGAAGAGATTTTAATGCATAATTAAATATGAAAGTGACTTCCACATAATAAGGAATTGAATATTTGTTGGATCTGAGAGGGCATTAGCAATAAACGAACTGTGGGAGCACTGAAACACTGTCAACTATAGATCAGGACAACCTATTTGGAAAGCGACGTGGAGATCAGAATCCAGAGTCATAAAAATGTTCGTCCTGTGACTTCGTAATCCATTCTTGGGGATTTGCCCTAAGGAAACAATTAAACATAAGATAAAAGTTGCGTGCATCACCTCTAAGATAAAAAATCAGAAACAATTTAAATGTCTAACGAAAAGGATACATAAATCATCGCCCGTGCAATATTACACAGCCATTACAAGGATTGTTATGAAAGCTGTAGAATCATGGGCAAGTGGGCATGATTTCATAATTAATGAAAAAAGCAAAATATTATACTATACTATTACTACAACTATGTGAAAACAGACAATGCATGTGGACAAAGGCCAAAAGGAAACACAAAAATATGAAAACAGTTGTACAAAAGAGTTGAAATTATAGCGAAGGGGTTTTCGGACTTTCATTAGATTGTCCTTATAATAAGGTTTTTAATTTTATTTTATTTTAGACTAGTGAGTAGAACAAGGAGTTTGATCTGTAACTGACTACACACAGTCAATGGAAAGAACTCATTACCTTCAGACCAGCCAATAATGTTTTTAAAAACCCCGTTATGTCTCTTTGCCTTTCACTCTAGCGATGAACCAGGTGTTCCTGCAAGAGGACAGGGAAGCCCACCACACCAGGTCTGGGGAGGGCTGGAGTCCAGGCCGGCAGGAGCCCTAACTCAGGTGGGAGCCTGTCCTGGTAGCATCCAAGAAACCCACCAGGGCCCAGGGACCAAGAAGAGTTGACAGGGCCCCTGCGCTGGGTGAGGGGGGTCTGGAGCCACATCACAGAGGGAGCCAGGAAGAGAGTCAGCAACAGGGCAGTTCAGAGGGGCCCCAAATGCCACCCCACCCCACCTTTTGCCCAAAATGGTTCTGGCAGGAGGTCTGAAAACAAGGAACTTGTGCTGCCAAGATGTGACCTGACCAAGGTGGTGTTTTTGCTGGAAACCGGAGAGAGGCACCAGGAGGAGAGACGTCACTTCATCCCTCCATCTGAGTGAAGAGCATCTTCCCCTTTCAAACCAGCGGGCATTCTTGAGCATCTACTTTGTATAAGACACCGAAGAGGACAGGAAGATGAATAAGACAAGACAGGGAGTGGCTGCAAGGAGCGTGCGACTGGGGAGGCACAGAGGAGGGGGCGGGGGAGGGAGGGACAGAGAGGATTATGCTACAAGGCTGAACATCGAAGGTGGGAAATCAGTGCTATGGGACGCAGGAAGAGAAAGAGATCACGTCCAGCTGGAAGCATATCTTGTATTGGGTCTTGAAGGGAGGGTTTTGTCAGACTGAGAAGGCACCTGGGGAAGGGTATCGGGCTGAGTAGCCAGTGTAAGCCAGAAACCAAAGGCAGGTGAGCCCAAATGCCCTCGCGAGTCCAGCTGAGCGAGCCCGGAGTACACAGTAGGGCAGCAAGAGATGCGCTAGGAAAGGGAGATTGGAGCCAGGAGGGGGTGTGTCCTGAATGGTCTGCCTGGCTGTGCTTTAGAATAACGCACAGTGGCAGGAGCATGGAGACAGACTCAGAGCAGGGAAGACGTGAGGCCAGGAAGCAAGGCAAGAGAGGAGCTATGAGAGCTTGACCTGATGAGGCTCAGGTTTGGGCAGCTGAACGGAAAGGAAAAGACGGTGCGAGAAGCACTGCGGGGCAGGACTGGTAGGATTCAGTGATTGACTTGTCCAGGGCTTAAAGCCCGGGAGACAGACCACTGATGACATTGGCGGTGGGAACAGGAAACCCAGGATGAAGGGGCGCAGGATGCAGCGAGGTAAATGCAAGTGGCCACGTCCAACAAGCAGTGAAAGTTGGTGTGAGCTTGGGAGAGCGGTCGGCTTAGATTTGGGAGCCAGCCACTGCGACGGCTGCAGGTGGAAAGGTAGACATGTCTGAGAAGAGGACTGACGGTGTTCAGGTGTTAGGAGGAGAAACAAACGATGGAGCAAATGGTGGCCCCGTGACGGGGTCAGAGGACATGCAGTGCCCGAAGGCTTGGATGAAGAGAGTGTGGGCTGAGCTGTGCGGGGAGCACAGCTGGGAGGGCAGCGGGGTGGGGTGGGGCAGAAGCCAGACCACAGGGAGTTGAGGGCACAGTCACAAAGTGGAGACACACTCTGGTGACTTTCTCATTAAGTCTGGCGGTAGGGAGGAGGGAGTTGGGATGGCTACCCGAATGCATTAGCAGGATCAAGGGAAATTGTTTTTTATGGTGTACACGTCTGAGCACGTTTGCAGGTAAGAAGCTGGCGGATAAAAGGACAAAGTGAGCATGAGTGCATGCGGAACAGGGGACTGGGGCGCTGGCGAGTCAGCTTTATCAGGAACAGACACTTGAGCCTCCAAGGTGATGACATTTAAAAAAATGTTTTTAAACAACAGAAATTTTCTTTCGGGCAAAACTTATTCAGGACCCCAACATATAAATCGTCGATGCTGGGTTGAAATGGGGAACGGGGAGGGTCGTGGGAGGCCCCTGTCACCCTGCGGCATTGGCTCTAAGAAACACTGACGTGCGGACGGAGACAAGATGAGCAAGAGCGTGATGACGTTAGGGAAGTACAAAGGGACAGATTGGCTGTGGGCATGGCTCGGGTGCCAAAAAACTGGAAGCTTAAAGCAAGCAGAAAGAACTTGGAAGAGTCGCGGTGAAAAATGAGCTACTGATTCAACTGGAGCTGGAAGAACCGGGATCTCCACGCAACACAGGGGCCCCTGCTGGGCGAGAGCAGGAGTCCGCGGTGGGGCCAGCTGCTGGCCGCTTCTCCCCAGCAACGCCGGCCGCCCCAGGCACAGCGGCATATGATGGCGATTATCCAGGTTGGGGACTGGCACAGCAATTCTAATGGACGGTTGGGACACGAGGGCTCTCAGGAGCTTTCAAGGACATGCCAGAAAGAGCCAGCCTTTTCCGGGTGCCCTGTTTGCTAAGCAAGATGACGGGGCTGTGCTCCTTGGGCTGGTATCAGCGAGCAGGCAAGCTGCTTTAAAGGACAAGGTGCGAACAACTTTGAGCTGAGCTTTTCAGTCATACATAGTTTTTTAATTTGTTAAAATTGTGGTAAATGTGTATAATATAAAATTTACCATTTTAACCATTATTTATGTGCACAGTTCAGCGGTGTTAAATACATTCATATTGTTGTGCGACTGTCACCACCTCCTGTCTCCAGAACTTTTCTACCATCTGCAGCTGAAACTCTGTACCCCGTAAACAATGACCCCTGTCTCCCCCTCCCTCCCAACCCTGGTAACCACTGCTCTGCCTTCCGTCCCTGTGAATGTCTCTGCTCCAGATATCTCATATAAGTGAAATCAGACAGTATTTCTTTCTGTAACTGGCTTATTTCACTTCACACAATGTTCTCAAGGTTCATCCATGCTGTGGCATGTGTCCAGAATTCCCTTCCTCCCTAGGCTGAATGACATTCTACTGTAATCTGTACTGCATTTCGTGTATCCGTTCTTCAGAGGGTGGATGCTGGGATCGAGTCCGCCTGTGACTAATACTGCTGTGAATGTTTATACAAATATATCTGCTCAGTCCCTGTTTTCAGCTCTTTTGTGTATATACCCAGAACTGAAATTGTCCATGATATGTTTTCTTAAACAATATACATGACTGAATAAAAGTAGATCAATATAACTTTGACCAGTGAATGCTGAGCCTGAGGACAGCTGGGCTCCACACTCCTGCCTGGGCAGGGCTGGTGACGTGGCAGCCACTCAGAGCCATTTCTGGAGCTGTAGGCTGGGGCGTCTGGTCAGAATTTTAGTATCAAAGGCCAGACCCTAGAGGGACACTTGGCTATCTGAATTTCAGGAAAGAAAGGAGCCACACCAGGCTTCAGAAGCACCATTCCTGTGGCAAATGCACCATAGCCATGTGAAGCACGATGTGCACGAACAGCTGTGGTTTGGGCACAGATAAGAACGGACTTGCTCATTGGTAAAAATAAAGCCAAGTGTTAACAAGTCACCTCCAGCCTTCCCTCTCTGCTGTGTGTGTCAAAGCACAGGCTTGGCGGTCGGCCTCCCGTCGCGAGGTGCTGTCCACCATCTTCGCCCCTGTCCTGAGCAGGTCATGCTACCTTCCTGCTTCTCAGCCTCCAAATCTATAAATGGCGGAGCCAAAAGGATTAAATGGGACATGCGTGTGTAAGTTTCTAGCCCGGAATCCAGCACACAGTAGACTCTCAGTAAATGTCAGCCACCTCACTGGCTTCCTCCTTTGCCCCCCCCATGCTCTTTCAGACTTCAGGAACCTGGGACCCCTCTGCTCTCTGGCACATTGCCAGGAAGCTTTAAACTACTTAGAAAAAGAAAAAGGCAGAAATACTGCACCTTTGCCTTCTAGTGGTGAAACAAGCCCATTGCAGGTATGTACCATAAATCGCAAGTTCCTATTTTACTGGTTCATGAATCAGAGGTCAGATCTAATTTACAAACACATATCTGAGTCATCAGCAATATGGCACTATAACTAGAGTTTATGGCTTACTTGTCATGATTAAATACCGTGCAGCAGAATAATAATAAGGCATCATTAAATATATCACACCCATTCGTTGGCCTGACACTAACGTGTATTTAGCCTCGTGTCCATCTGCTTACAAATGTGAAGGAGTGGATGATTGAAACAGCAAGAAGCCACTGGGTAGTGCAGTGCGGACCCTTCAGCCCAGGGCTGTCCTAACACCCCAGACAGGAGCACAGACAAGAGCACAGTGGAGGTGTGGGAAGATGTAATGTGGGACCCAAGGGACTGAGGGTCAGTCATCAGCGCTGTCCTGCAGAAAGGCTGACGAAATGGGAGCTGGAAGTTGACTCAGCAGCTGCCAAACATGGCACTCACTATGGCTCCGGGTATGTCTGTTTTGGGTTCTGACCGGAGAGCAATGCTTTCAGAGGTAGGATGGGCTGAGCAGAGGAACTGGGGTGCAGAGATGAGACAAACCTGGGGGTGGAGTGGAGCAGCACATGGGACTGGACCCTGTGGCAGGTGAGAGCAGAAGGCCCAGCACAGTATTCGGGGTGCGTGTTGGGGAGGGGGTGGGGAGAAGGGCTTGGAAGATGGGAGAGGATGCAGATTTGTGGGTGTCACTTCAACTATCACCTGGTGAATCCCCTGACAGCCAGCAGTACGACGATGGTTGCAACGTGAAGGCTGTGACCCACATATGAGCAGCTGGTGTCATGGAGGTCTGTGAGCCAGTAGTTGGGCCCAGCTGGGATTTGGGAGGGTACATAGAGCCAAGCAGAAGCCCCATTTCCTGAGAACTAGGCCGAGTACACCAGAAGGGACCCAGCTATAATATCAGGAGGAGGCTCCAGCCTGAAAACAGACTTCCTCGCAAGGCCCTGGGCTACGTCCTAAGGCAGCGTGTCTCACATCTGGCTGACGATTGTATCAGGATAATTGGTGTACTTGTCAAAAATGCTCATTCCTGGGCCCCACCCCAGACCTACGCCTCTGGGGATGGAGACTAAGAATCTACACTCTCAGCACCCCCTTCCCAAGGTAAATCTTATCATCCTGAAGTTTGAGAATCCCTGACCAAAGTCTAATCCTCCCTTCACCAGCAGGAGGATGATGCCAGGTGCTCTGGCAGGGCCAAGGGGCTGCAGCTATGGGACAAAGAACTGAGGCCACAGGAAGTCACTGCACCACCCAAGGCAGCCCCAGCACTGCCCACTTCCCAGCGCCCAAGGAGAAACATCAGCAGCAGCCATGCTAGTCCTGGGACCCAAGAAAAGTTTTACCATTTGGTGACCAGTAGACTCTAGCTTTTGGACTCTGGGAGGGCACCATTTGATTCATCCAGTACATAGGTGACATATGCCTTGACATTTTTTTCTTTCTGTGAGTTTTTTCTAAAGGATGGAGCATGTGCTGATGTACATGGAACCAGGACAGGTCTCTGCTAAAACAGGTGAGTGGTTTGTTTTTGGCATCATATTACAACCCCATCCCCAAGGTACCACTGCCCTCACATGGCGCTGGGCACCAGCACCCTTCTCTGCGGCATCCGTACTAGCCTCCTGGGCAGCACTGCACTCTTTGGCATCCTCTTCGACTTAATGATTTCTCCTGCAGAAACCTAAATATGCAACAGGTGAGGAAATGGTATGTCATCTGTGATACACACCAACTCAGTGAACTAGGCACTCATTAAAATTATTATAAAGATTGTATAGAAACTTAGGGAACTAGTAATACATTATTAAATAATGCCATACATTATTAAGTGTAGAACATATCTACAAGTATAAAAACCAAAACTATACAAGTATGAGAAACAAAGCAATATGCAAAAAATAAAACTTGTGAGAGTTGGGACAGATAATCTTTGTTCCTTAAAAACTTTTAAAAAATGCGTTGCAGTGTTATAGTTATTAAAACTACCCTTCTCCTGTCCCTTTGCTTCTCTGAACTACAAGATGATAACCCAAACTCAGTACTGAAACCTGCGATAACAACTGTGTACAGGTATACCTTGTTTTGTCGCAGTTTGCTTCATTGTGCTTCGCAGATAATTGCGTTTTTTACAGATGGTAGATTGTGGCAAACCTGCGTCGAGCAAGTCTGTTAGTGTCATTTTTCCAACATCATGTGCCCACTTCCCATCTCTGTGTCACATTCTGGTAATTCTCATCATATTTCAAACTTTTTCATCATTATTATACCTGTCATGGTGAACTGCGATCAGTGATCTTTGATGTTACCATTGTAATTGTTTTGGGACACTGCGAACTTATAATCCCATACAAAAGAGAGTGAACGCCACTGATAAATGTTGTGTGTGTCCTGACTGCTCCACTTACTGACCGTTCCCCCAACTCTGTCCCTCTCCTTGGGCCTCCCTTCCCTTAGACACAAAGGTATTGAAATTAGGCCAATTAACAACCCTACGATGGCCTCTAACGTTCAAGTGAAAGGAAGAATCAAAAGCTAGACATGATTAAGCTCAGCGAGGAAGGCATGGTGAAAGCCAATACAGGCTGAAAGCCGGGCCTCTTGCACCAAACAGCCAGATGGTAAATGAAAAATAAAAGTTCCTGAAGGAAATCAAAAGGGCCACTCCAGTGAACACAGGAAAAACAGGCTTATTGCTGGTATGGAGAAAGTTTTAGTGGTCTGGATAGGATATAAAACCAGGCACAACATTCCCATAAGCCAAAGCCTAATCCAGAGCAAGGCCCTAACTCTCTTTAGTTCTGTGAAAGCTAAGAGGAGCGAGGAAGCTGCAGAGGAAAAGTTTGAAGCTGGCAGAGGTTGGCTTATTAGATTTAAGAAAAGAAGCCATCTCCATGAGATAAAAGTGCAAGGGGAAGCAGGAAGTGCTGATGTAGAAGCTGCAGCAACTTATCCAGAAGATCTAGCTAAGATCGTTGATGAAGGTGGCTACACTAAACACCAGATTTTCAGTGTAGATGAGACACTCTTATATTGGAAGAAAATGCCATCTAGGACTTTCATAGCTAGAGAGAAGAAATCAATACCGGGCTACAGAGTTTCACGGGACAGGCTGACTCTCTCGTTAGGGGCTAACACAGCTGGTGACTTTAAGTTGAAGCCAATGCTCGTTCACCATTCCAAAAACCCTAAGGCCCTTAAGAATACTCTGCCTGTGTTCTATAAATAGAACAACAAAGCCTGAATGACAGCACATCTGTTTGCAGCATGGTTTACTGAATATATTATGCCCAGTGTTCAGATCTGCTGCTCAGAAAAAATATTGCTTTCAAAATATTACTGCTCATTGACAATGTACCTGGTCACGCAAGAGCTCTGATGGAGATGTACAAGGAGATTCATGTTGTTTTTCATGCCTGCTAACAGAACATCCATTCTGCAGCCCATGGATCAAGAAGTAATTTTGACTTTTAAGTCTTACTATTTAAGAGATACATTTTGAAGGCTACAGCTGCCATAGACAGTGATTTCTCTAATGGATCTGGGCAAAGTAAATTGAAAACCTCTGGAAAGGACTCACGATTCTAAATGCCATTGAAAACATTCATGATTCATGGGAAGAGGGCAAAACATCAAAATCAGTGTGGGTTTGGAAGGAGTTGATGCCAACCCTCATGGTGACTTTGAGGGGTTCACAACTTCAGTGGAGGAAGTAACTGCAGATGTGGTGGAAATAGCAAGAGAAGATGTGACTGAATTTCCGCAATTTCATGATAAAAGTTGAATGGTTGAGGAGTTGCTTCTTATGGATGAGCAAATAGTTTCTCAAGATGGAATCGACTCCTGGCGATGATGCTGTGAAAATTGTTGAAATTACAACAGAGGATTTAGAATATTACATAAACTTAGTTGATAAAGCAGCGGCAGGGTTTGAGAGGATTGACTCCAATTTTGAAAGATGTTCTACTGTGGGTAAAATACTATCAAACGGTATCACATGTGACGGAGAAATCTTTCACGAAAGGAAGAGTCAACTGATGTGGCAAACTTCATTGTCGTCCTATTGTAAGGAATCGCCACAGCCACCCCAACCTTCCGCAACCACCACCCTGACCAGTCACCGTCAACGTCCAGACAGGACCATCCACCAGCAAAAAGATGACAACTCACTGAAGGCTGAAACGATCATTAGCATTTTGTTAAGCAATAAAGCATTTTAAATTAAGGTGTGTGTATATATAATTTTTAGAGACAATGCTATTGCACACTTAATAGACTACAGTGTAGTATACACATAACTTCTATATGCACTGGGAAACCAAAAACAATTGTGTGACTTGCTTTATTGTGGTATTTGCTTTACTGTGGTATGGAACCGAAGCTGCCATATCTCCAAGGTATGCCTGTGTAACTTCTCAGTATTCAACAACTTTGAAGGGTCAGAAAATACTCTGCAGTGAAGTCTACGACAGGTACACTGGCTGGCAGCCCCCACTGCCTGTTCTCAGCAGCCAGAGCCTGGGCTACCTGTGCGGCAGCTTGCTGGTGGCCCAATGCAGACGAGAGTAAAGGTGAGCATCCCCTCCGCAGTGCAGCAGGCTGGGAGATGCTCTACTGACAAGATGACAGGGACAAAGTTTGGGCAAAGTGGTAGGAACAGGTCAAAATCTGACTTGGTACATGGACGGTTTCTGATTGAGCCACACTTCAAGTTGATTCGAGCCTCATCCCATGCGGTGCCCCAGAGTGGCAGATTCCAGCCTCTGCCTGTATGTGGACGGAGGGAGGAGTGAGCCTGGAAGGTGCCCGACTCCCCTCACAGCCCGGGAAAGTGAGGGGAGCTGTGAGAAGAGCCTATGAATACCCCAGGGTGGGAATGCCAGGGCTGGCTACTCGTGGGTGGAATTGTGTAAGCAAGTGGTGTTGCTATGCAAGAAACACAGTCAGAGAGAAATAGTAACCTGAATGTCAGGTTCTCCTACAGTGAACTCAGTGAGACAGCAAAATCATCTTCCCCTGGGGGAAGAGGACAGTAGGAGAGAGTGCCAGCTTCCAGAACATTAGGAGAAATTTGGAGGATTTTGTTGGAAAAGAGAGGCCGACATGGCATACACAGGGGAATGCTTGGCTGGAAGAGGATTAGTGCCACAGTGATGTTGGGTACAGTGGGGGCAGGAGTTGGGAGAAGGTGAAGAACAGCATCTTTTCAGAGGGAAACAATTGGAGGAGCAGGCTCCCTGTAATGCTTCCCTCTTTAGCCTTTGGCTCTTCCAATCTGTAGGGAAAGTAAGGATACAGATACTCTATCTTTGAGCTAATTCCACCCGTGGGTCTTAAAAATGGTTCTGTAAGCCTGGGCAACACAGCAAGACCCAGTCTCTACTAAAAATTATTTTTAAAAATTAGCCAGGCACGGACATACCTGTAGTCCCAGCTACTCAGGAGGCTGAGGCAGGAAGATAGCTTGAACCCAGGATTTCGAGGTTACAGTCAGCTATGATTGTACCACCTCACTCTAGCCTGGGAGACAGAGCAAGACTCTGCCTCTTTAAAAAAAAAAATGTTTCTTTAAAAACAGAAGTGACTAATTAAAGAAAAAGTTGCTGATTTACAGATAAATCTTGAAACAGGGATGTGCTGAAGGGAAAAAATGCAAATTTCACACAGTAGTCTGAAGGTCATAAGGGCTAGTGAGGCTACTTCCTTCTAAGCACAGTGTCTATAATTTGTATAACTGACAGGAGGTGTGAGCTAGCTTTGGCCCTGTTGGATCCAGAGAAAATTAATATATAAAACCCATATACTCTATACACATTATAATTCTTAATCCATGGCTACTATTTTATTAAATTATTCAGTTAGTTACCCTCACTCCTTAAAGGTGAGGAACACATTTCATACATTTTTTATCATCAAAATTTTAGTTACTAATACCTACATAAAATCAAGTCAAGCCTTAACATACAATAGTTTCTAAAGAAAATTTAGCACAACATACCAAAATGTATGGATGCAGCTAGTGCAGTGCTTAGAGGGAAATTTATAGCTATAAATGCCTCTACTAAAAAAGAAGAAAGATCTCAAATCAATAACTTAACCTTTTACCTTAAAACAGGGAAAAGAAGAGCAAACTAAACCCAAAACAAAGAAGAGGAAAATAGTAAAGATTAGAGTGGAGATTAATGAAATAAAGCATAGAAAAAAAGAGAGAATAGAAAAATAACAAACAACATCAATGAAACCAAAAATTGGTTTTTTCCTATTCAATCCAAGAGATACCAAAAAAATTAAAGAACATGTTGGTTTTTTAAAAAAAGATCAACAAAATTAGCCAACTTTTAGCTAGACTAACCAAGAAAAAGAGAAGACTCCAATTACTAAAGTCAGGAATGAAAGCGGGCTGAGATAAAAGGGACCATAGGGAATAGTGTGAACTGAAGGCCAACCAATCAGACAACAGATGAAATGGACAAATTCCTAGAAAGACAAAACTACCAAGACTGACTCAAAAATAAAAAAATAAAAATCTAAAGAGACCTATGACAAGTAAAGAGATTAAATTAGTACTCAAAAAACACCCCACAAAGAAAAGCTCAAGCCCAGATGGCTTCACTGGTAAATTCTCCCAAACATTAATTTCTGAAGAATTAATACCATTTCTTCAGAAATTTTCCCAAGAAATAGTAGAGGAATGAAAATTTCCCAATTCATTGTGAGGCCAGTATTACCCTAATATCAAAACGAGACAAAGATATCAAAAGAAAAGAAGTACAGATCACTATCCCTTAGACATAGGGACACAAAATCCTCAACAAAATACTGCAACCCAAATTCAGCTGCATATTGGAAGAATTATACACCATGACCAAGTGGGATTTATCCCAGGAATACAAGGTGGATTTAACCTCCAAAAATCAACTAACGTAAGACATCATCAATAGGATAAAGGATAACAATCACATTATCACCTCAATAGATGCAGAAAATGTATTACACAAAATACAACATCCATTATTGATAAACTCACAGCAAATTAGGAATAAAAAAGAATTTTTTTCAACCTGATAAAGGGGATCTATGAAAAACCCATAATTAACATCAGGCTTAATGTTGAGAGACTGAATGCCTTTCCCATAAGATGAGGAGCAAGACAAGGACGTCCACTCTTGCCACTTCTATTGAACACTGCACTGGAGGTTCTAGCCAGGACAATTAGGCAAGAAAATAAAAGAAAAACATCCAGATTGGAAAAGAAGAAGAAAATTTATGTTCTAATTTATATTCTCAACGTGAGTGTTATGGAATGAATTCTGTTCCCCCAGAAGATACGTTGAAGTCCTGAAGTCTTAACCCCCAGTGCCTAAGAATGTGACCTTATTTGGAAATAGGGTCATTGCAGATGTAATTAGTTAAGATGAGGTCATGCTGGAGTGGTACTTTGTCATGGCAGCCCTGGGACACTAATACAGTAACCTGAAATAAAGGGACCCCAAGAAAGGTAGGAATCTCTGGGTAGGCAGAAAGACACCCAAGTTTCCTGCCAGATCCCTCTCCCTGCGTGGCCAGGAGCAGACCTCTGCTCCTTCGTATATGGCCAACACTTGTGGGCCCAGGGCCACCCACACTAAGCAGCCTAGAAAAGAAACTGGACTCTCTCACTGACTCCCTGACTTCTAACGTCGTGACAGACTCTGTCTGGGTGTTTACCCAACATCTACCCCCATTTCTTCCCCAACAATCAGCCTCAGTTTTGCTTAGCGGTCTGCTTGTCAGAGAAGATGACCCCACCCCCAGCTCAACGGCAGTCCTGATTGGGCTAAATCAGTCCAGAGATCCCATCCTCTCGCCAGTGACTGACTTAGGCAGAGGCATGCGAGGGACATTCTGCAGGGAGCTTGTGGCCACGGCTTTCTCCTCAATTAAAGATGTCCTCCTCATCTACTGCACGTGGTCATGTCTCGCCCTGAAGCGGGGACTAGAGTAGGCTTCTGATGGTCAGGAGGAGAGCCAAGGCCAACACTGAAATTCTGAAGCTGGGTAAGTGTGTGAGTGGGAAGACCAGTTACAAGGGTTTGCAGGTGAGAGATCCAGGGGAGATGATGGTATCTTGGTCAGCGTGGTTAGGGTGGAGGTGGAGGGAAGTTGCTGGTGTATTTTCAAGATAATATTTTGTATAGTACATATTTTGAAGACAGTGCCTAAAGGATTTGGAGGCTGGATGCGGAGTATGAGAGAAAAAGATGAGTCAAGGGATACTCAAAGGCTTTTGGCTCGGGCGCCTGGAAGGTGGCGTTGTCACTCACTGAGCTGGAAGGGCAGAGGGAGGGGCACTTTGGGGAGAGCAGTGGAGTGTGGACAGTTACGTTTGAGATGTCCCCTCCAAGGGGAGGTGTCCAGTGGGCAGTCAGGTGTGTCGGGGTGCAGGAGAGAGGTCCAGGCTGGACATCAGAACTTGAGGCCATCGCGCAGGTAGTGTTACAGACAGGAGGCTACAGAAGTCACCGAGGGAGTGAGTATAGAAAAGAGAAGAGGTCTGAGGACTGAGCTCTGAGGCAGCTGACAAGACAGGGAAGGAGCTACCATATGAATAAAAAGAGAAACAATCACTCAGCCCAAGTACAGGAGAAAAACACAACTGTATGAGGTCAGTACAGTGTCTAATTTTGCACTCAATAGCTTTTAAGAGTAATACTAATAATGGCTTACAATGTGCCAAGTCTTTGTATATATTATCTAGTTTAATCCTCATAAAACCTCATTAGCAATTTAAAAATACCAATTAAACAATTCTATGGTGCCATTACGCAAACTGAAATAAATAAAAATAAAACCCTGTTTGGGTGTAGCTGTGGGAAAATACAGCAGATGCCCTGAAACACGGCTGGTGGCACTTTACCTGGAGAGGAGTCTGGCAACAACGCGACAGCTCTAAACGCAGCACCCCTTTTATACGGAGGAAAAACTAACTGTGACATGTGTTCTTTGTGGCTCTATCAATAGCATGAACACTGGACAGGACCCAAGTCCTCGTGAAACAAGCCGCGACACATTCACATGAAGGAACGGCCACTTCACCGTTTAAAACGACAAGGATGAGGCTGTGTTGATACAATGTGATTTGTCTTCGCTAGTGATTGTTTCCTTTTGAGGACAGAATCCTAGCCAATTAGCTCAGTCTTTTCAGTAAAGGAAAAATTATTGTGAGGATACAGAGGTTTCCTAGGGGTCTCAAGAGCAACAGATAGACCCGGGTCTCTAGAAGGACTGAGAACAGGGACCAGGACAGTATCAGGGACAAGGCCTCTGAGGGGTTTCTCTGTGGCTCATTTGGTTCCTTCTGCACGTGTTCCGTTATCCTCCTTTTCTCAGCTTGGTCATCAGCGCTCCTGGTCCATGGCTAATCGCTGCCCTCAGTTTACGTGAATTTACAGGTTAAGGACTTGTGCAGGGGGGTCTGATTCAGAGGGAGGGCTGGCTGCAGGGGGCATGGTTCTGGAAGAACAGGGGCTTAGTTGGAGCAGGCTCTTCAAAACACATCTACAACAATTTTAAGAAAGCAGAAAACAACATCTTTGCACCAATTTCAATCTTATAAAATGTGCATTGACAAAAGTCAGAAAGTTGGAATGCTACATACAAGTTAGACATCTATCAAATTCCTTTTTTCTGTAAAATTTCTTGTATTCATAATCCTATTTTTTAAGAGACGGGGTCTCACTCTGTTGCTCAGGCTGGAGTGCAGTGGCACAATCACAGCTCACTGCAGCTTCCAACTCCTGGGCTCAAGCGATCCTCCCCATTCTCAGCCTCCCAAGTTGCTGGGACTTCAGGCGTGTGCCACCATGCCTGGCTAATTTTTTCACTTTTTGTAGAAACAGGATCTTGCTATGTTGCCCAGGCTGGTCTCAGACTCCTGTAATCCTCCCACCTCAGCCTCCCAAAGTGCTGAGATTACAAGCGTGAGCTACTGCACCCAGCCTATATTCATAATTTTAAAAATGCATTTCTGAGCAGTTATACAGTAGTTTCCACATGTATAAAGTAACAGATGTTCAACTCTTATTGCATTGGGTGGTATGCTAACAGGGAATAAGATTTACATGGTGGATTTGAAGGCTGGATGACAGCTAATTTGAGGCCAGTAATTCTATGTCTTGGGGGAAATCATCCCTTACTGTACATCACTGATTTCTGATTTCCACAGTTCTTTGTGCCTGACTCCTACCCACACTCTTTCTCCATGCAGCTTAATGTCCTTTTTTAAATGGAGCCACGTGAGGGGCAGAGGCATCGCAGGCAAGCAGGGTATTGAGGATGCCTCCCCGCGGGCTACTACGCAAGGCATCATCATAGTGTTTCTCCTCTGCCTGAAACATGGATCCCCCCTTCTCTGTGAAATTCCTGTTCATCCTTCAAAGTCCAGATTGGATGGTATTTCTTAAATGGAGCCACCTCCGATCTGCTGGTCAGAATTAATCCTTGGCACATTTTGATCCTTCTATTGTGGAATTTTATATATTATTTTAAAATTAATTGTGGATACATCTTCTTTCCTTAAGGTCAGGGAATATGCTTAATTATCGTTGGCTCTCTGGTATCACTACAGTGCTTGGGAAACTGCAGGTGCTCAATAAATGCTTGATGACTGACTGAATCCTGTGTTTTCGTTCATTCATTTACTCCATTACAGAGTCCTTAATGGACTGTTAGGGAATAAATATTGGGACTATGCAGTCTGGTCTTTCCAGATCAGCCTAAGCTTTCCAGTTCAACACAGAGGCTCTCAGCTGGGAGCATAGAGAGGGAAAGAGAGGGCTCCTTTTACGTTTCCCAAGGAGAGACTTAAAAATAAGGCAGCAGGCAGACAATAGAATGCGTGCAGCTGGAGAGAAAGGAGAGGTCAGATTCCTACTCTTACGTGACCTTCCTTCTCTAGACAACCCCATCTTTCTTTCTGGCTTCCCAAATTTGGATCTGTTCAGCAACGAGATGGAACCACAAGGATTCATATGTTTTCCTATTGTGAAGTCTAGATCTGCAGTCCCCGACCCCCGGGCCATAGACTGGTACCAGTCCGTGGCCTGTTAGGAACTGGGCCACACAGCAGGAGGTGAGCAGCTGGCAAGTGAGCAAAGGGTCATCTGTACTTGCAGCCGCTCCCCATCGCCCACATCACCGCCTGAGCTCCGCCTCCTGTCAGATCAGCGGCGGCATTAGATTCTCATAGGAGCGAACCCTACTGTAAACTGCGTGTGCCAGGGATCTAGGTTCCTTGTGAGAATCCAATGCCTGATGATCTGAGGTGGAGCTGAGACGGTGATGCTAGCGCTGGGGAGCGGCTGCAAATCCAGATTATCATTAGCAGAGCGGTTTGACGGTACAATAAATGTAATGCGCTTGAATCGTCCGGAAACCATTCCCCCCATCCCCATCCGTGGAAAAATTGGCTTCCATAAAACCGGTCCCTGGTGCCAAAAAGGTTGGTTGACCGCTGGTATAGATAAAAACACATGTGTATTAGTTTCCTATTGATGCTGTAACAAAATACCAAAATTCAGTAGCTTAAAACAACATAAAATTATTCTCTAACAGTTCTAGAGGTCGGAAATCCAAAATGAGTTTTACAGGGCTAGGATCAAGGTGTCTACAGGGCTGGTTCCTCCTCTGGAAGCTCCAGGGGAGAATCCGTGGCTTCTTCCAGTTCTAGAGGCTGTCCTTGTTCCTTGGCCTGGGGCCTCACGTCATACCACTGTCCCTGCTCTTCTTCCACCATCGCATCACCTCTCCCTGCTCTAAGCCTCCGCCTCCCTCCGGTAGGACCCTTGTGCTTACATCGGGCCCACACAGATAACCCAGGATGCCCACATCTCAAGATCTTTAATTGAATCATACCCGCAAAGTTCCTTTTCCCTTTTGTCATATAAGGCAACATTCAGTTCCAGGGATGAGGACACAGCCCTCTATGGGGGGCCATTTTTCAGCCTATCACAATGTACTTAAGGTGAAAGTCTTTTGCTATAACAAAAAAGCCTGCCCATCCAAAAAGCTCTTGTCTGGTATTTCTAGATTCATCAGTTGCAGCAAATCAATGACACAACTGTCTCATTGAATCATTTAACATTGCTGAAAAAAATATGACCAGAAAACCAGTCCATTGAAAACATAATAGCTTAAGAGCTAAGTGCCGCTGCCAAAAAAAGGAACACACGCAAACAGGCTCATCCTCTATCAAGCACACAGAGGGATAGGGAGAACATCATTTGTAAGTCAGAATATTATATAGACCAATAAATGCAATAATTCAGGAAATTGTATTACACCGTGTTAGTTAATTCCAGAGATATGCTTATCCCTATTCGGAATCATCTTATTTATTTACACGTATGTTTCTTTCCCACCAAAGAAACATACAGGAGGACAGAATGTCAATGCCATGAGAGCAGGAACCTCAGTGTCTTATGTTCCTAGGGTCTTGAACAAAGCCTAGAACATAGCAGATGCTCAATAAATATCTGGATACATTTTTTAAAAAGTGTATACTACTAACTCTCCATGCATTAAAAAAGAAAAGAGAATGAAGGACCTAGCACCTGAGTTCCTCTGCATCAAGAGTTTGATTATTAATGATAAAGAAAAATCACTTTAATATGTAATATATGACACGAGTTTGCATTGTGAAGGGAAGGGATGTAACAGGTACAATTGTTCAGACATCATTTTCCCTACAGAATTAAGAACATAGTTTAACGTGAAGGTTATGAGTACATAGATTTGTATCCTGTAGGCCAGCATATCCCCTCTGTCTTAAACAACAGTTTACCCAGATGGAGGGGTGAGGTGAACTCCATCCCATGTCATTGCCACCTGCCACCTTGATCTCTCCACATCAAGTTGGACTTCTGACCTGTCCAGGAAGAACCACCCACCCAGGCTCACTGCTGGGGTGGGGGGCATGAGGGCTGACACCACCTGCTTATTTGGACTTTGTTTCTGTTCTTTTTCCCTTGGTTCATTTTATATTTCCCAAAGCCAACCTGGCTTCCTCCCTGCAGTGGTGTTCCTGGTTAAGGGAAAGGGTGTCACTGCGCCCTGTGGCTCCTCTCTGAACTAAAGCATCTTGGTTTCAACCACCTCTGCCAAAAATGGTTCAGTGCTCAGTTTCCCTAACGAGCTGGACTCCTGGTCTATACTGTCTGACACCACTCCCCGACTCATACCAACAACCAGCTTGGTGGCCACACAACTGCCCAAAGCATAACATTTTTTAAAGAATGAAAGAGCCCTACGAGACAAAAAATACGTGTAAGGAACACTGGCTAACTCCTGTACCCAGCTAGCTTTCTGCCCCCCAAACATGTGTATGTGTGTGCAATTTAACATACATGCTCGTCAACCTTCCCCCAGGGGAGTCTGGGCAGCCCGCCAGGAGCCCTGGCTTATCTGATGGCAGGTGTCCTGCTCAGGTCTCTTCGGGAGACAGTGATTCACTCAGTGGCCCTTGTCTACAGCAAAGTGCCAAATACTGGGTTCTGCCTCATCTCGTTCAAGCCCATAATAGATGCTGCATGTTTGGTCTCTGCCTGTTCCCACCGGGCCAGTCCAGTCCTGCCTGCGGCTCATCCTGGTAGTCCCGCTGCACACTAGCTTGGCATAGCCTAGGGGCTGTTGGCTCCAAACCAGGTCCAAACCATCTGCCCTTCCGAAGCCCACACAATAGAGAATATGATCCCCCCACTCAAAGCCATTTAGGAAATTAGAACACGTGGAATGCAGGAATGGCAATCACCAGCCGCAGTCAGGAAGATGTGTGTGGAAAGAGCACGGAGTCAGCCCAACTTTGTGTGCTTCCAATCTTCGGTTACCACATAGGAGCTTTGTGATTTGAACAGTCATACAACCTCGTAGGGCCTCAGTTTCCTCATTTGTACCATGGAATGACACAGTAAACCCCGCCCCCCCCCCGCCACAGGTGATGAGTGGGGCAGAAGAGGTAAATCTTGCAAAACACAAGGGTGCATTATTGAGAAATTAATGAAATGACCTAGAGTTCCAGGGTTCTGGCAGTGAGCCAAATCCTTTCCGGTCTCAGCTGTGGTTTGGTACGAGCCACCTGGGCTTTGTTTATTCTGGTTTACATATTGTTGGGGACAAGTAGGGGCCCTGTGGCAGGTTAAAGTTCCTAGGACAGCAGCAATAATTACAGCGATCTCCTAGTTATCTTGCACCCATAGTGTCTTTTGGATTCAGGGAAATTTGGCTGAGCAAATACTGAGGACATGGGGACTCACTCTCTGCCTCCCCAC
>RJWJ010025687.1:0-23651 GCA_004363605.1 Indri indri | reverse complement strand
TAGCACTCTGGGAGGCCGAGGTGGGCAGATTGTTTGAGCTCAGGAGTTCGAGACCAGCCAGAGCAAGAGTGAGACCCCGTCTCTGCTAAAAAAAATAGAAAGAAATTAGCTGGATAACTAAAACTATATGGAAAAAATTAGCCGGGCATGGTGGCGCATGCCTGTAGTCCCAGCTACTCAGGAGGCTGAGGCAGAAGGATCGCTCGAGCTCAGGAGTTTGAGGTTGCTGTGAGCTAGGCTGATGCCCCGGCACTCTAGCCTGAGCAACAGAGTGAGACTCTGTCTCAAAAAAAAAAAAAAATTTTTGTAAAGGTTGGGCACAGTGTCATGTGCCTGTAGTCCCAGCTACTTGGGAGGCTGAGATGGGAGGATCATTTGATTCCAGGAGTTCAAGGCTGCAGTGAGCTGTGATCGAGCCTGAGAATAGCCACTGCACTCCAGGATGGGCAACATGGCAAGACCACCGTCTTTTTAAAAAAAAAAGAAAAATTTTGTAAAAAAAATTCATGAACTAAATATTAGTTCAAGAAATTAGAATAAATCCCCCAAAAGGAGAAGGAAGAAATTATAGAGATAAGAAGAGAATTTAATTAAATAGAAAAGGAAAACAGAGAAAATCCACAAACTAAAAGATGGTTAGAAAAACCTCTAGATGGATTAAGAGAAAAAAATGATAGGAGTGACAAAGAAGGGTGTGCCCTACTGAATCCACCACCTCAGAGTTGTCTAGTAAGATAAGGACCATGATGTGTCCTTTTGAATCAGCAAGAAGTATGGAATGGCAAGGGCAGTCTCAGCAGAATGGTAAGGTCAGAAGCTTCATCACTGTTTTTGTTTTTTGTTTTTTTTAATGAATAGATCAGGAAGGATTAGAAACATTAAGCATAGATAATCCCTTTAAGAAATTTTATTGTAAAGGAAAGGAGAGAGTCAGAGACAGCAGGAGAACAAGTGAGAAAGAATACTAACCAGAAGGGGAAATAATAGAACCAATAATATTCATAGTTGAGAGATTTTCCTCTAGTGGTTTTCAGCAATCTGTGTGAAAGAAGGAAAGCAACTGGTGTAGAATAATGGTTGGGGGAAACTGTTCAGCTCATAGTCCCTGTTTAGGTGCAAGATTTAGTGGCCATATTTTATCAGAGACCCTGCTTTTCCTGGGCATAGCTGGTTAGTGGGGAAGAGATGATCACTCGGATTCTCTCAAGAATTTGTCCTACGAGAAAGAGATTGTGGTGGTGAACCTTCATAATATAGACCTGGGCTGGTAGCCATGCAGGGATCTGAGCACCCACAGAAAGCTTCTTGAGAGGAGAGTAAGAGAGGGAGAGATGAAGGAAGAGAAAAGAGAAGAAAGGGGAGGGGATGAAAGGAGAGAAAGGAAAATAGAAGCAGCAGAGGTGAGAATGACTATAGGTGCTCTAAGAGAGCGACGGAAGTTTCGATTATTTTTAAAGCTTCATTCCTAGATCTTGTTTCTATCTATGCAGTTTAGCTTTATCAATATCTGGGTCAGAAAAATTGCCCTTTTCAAACTTTACAATAAAGCATTCATTAATTAAAGTGATTTAGTAAATATCTATTCTTTGCAACAAAATAGCTTGACAGATACAGTTGTGTTATCTGAGGTGGTGAGAATACCACAAGTAAAGCCACAGGCATGGGAATGAAAATCCAGTTGAACCAAGGAGAAGCCATACGGGAGTGGGGCTTAACAGCAATGACAGTTAAAACTGCAGGAGCAAACCACCTCAAGTTCATGGTAGAAGGAAAGTGAGGTACGAATCCACCAACCAACTGAACAATCCACCTGTCAATCAATCTCAGTGGTAACTTTCACCGAGGTGGATCTAGCTACATCTTGCCATGTCACCTGTCTTCTTACCACATCCCTTTTACTTAAACATAGTTAAATAAAATTCTTTGAAGAAAGGCACTTTATAAAAAAGTGAAATTAAATGTCAGCCCCAATTAACAGCAAGTTTAGAAGAGAGAGAGAGAGTAAGTTTAAGCTTTTGTCAGCAAGAAACACTCCATATCTCTCTCCTTGCTGTGGCGTATTATAATTCCAAAGATGGTTGCAGTAATACATACCCTATCCTATATGGTCTTCTTACTATATAATACTGACCTTTTTTCATTAAGAGGTGGGATCTGTGTTCCCTCTACTTGAACCCATGCATAACTTTGTAACTTGCCTTGACCAGTAAAATGCAGCACAAGTGAGATTGCGTTACTTCCCATGCTGGTCATAAAAAACAGCTTTCACTGGGCTCTCTCTCTTGGGATGCTTGCTTCTGGAGTCCAGGTACCACACTGCGAGGAAGCCAAGGCCACAAGGAGATGCCATGTAGGAGTGCTTTGGCCGACAGCCTCAGCCGGACCCAATAGCTAGCATCAACTAAGTGTAAACGAGTCTTCCGACGATTCCAAATTTCAAGTCTTCTAGCTGAGGCTGCAGAAATTATGAAGCACGTGATTTCCCCACTGTGCCCTGTCTAAATTCCTGGCCCATGGAAACTGTGAGAGATAATATGTGATTATTGTTATTTTAAGTCACCAAGTTTTGGGGTGATTTGTTATGCAGTGATAGATAATGAATACAGTACACACATTGTAAACCCAAATCATAAAACTGGTGCTGAACAAGATAATGCCAAGCTTTCTTGAGAAAAAAATTTTTTTGTATTATTATGGAGCCACTACTTAAGTTTTAGTGACATTCCTGTGTAACTTTGCCTTTGGAGAATGAGGAAATTGTTTGTTGTTTTGACCTAGAAAACCGGTTTCTATTATAGCCCTTCATGACAGAATCTAGAATCTGGAAAACAGTCACTGATGCAACATTGACATCTTCATGAATTATTGGACTTCTAAATTTCTCTCTCCTGAAAGTCTCACCCAGTTATTTTGTACATAGTAGGTACATAATAAATACTGAATTGAGTTGAGTTTTTCAATATAAAGCACATCATTTTACAGGGCACTGGCAGTGAAAATGCCAGGATTTCTGTGAGAATGGAAGGGTTGTGCAAGAAGCCATCTGACAATAATATTTTGGGCAATTTCAGTAGCAAGATCAAAAGAGTTGCCTGGAGTGACATTAAAGCCCTTCCTTCATAATTTCCGTTAAACAATTCCCAGCCCCCTTTTCCACCAACAAATGCAATTTAATTAAAAACAATGTGCTGGCTGGGCATGGTGGCTAGTGCCTGTAATCCAGCACTCTAGGAGGCTGAGGCGGGAGGATCGCTCAAGGTCAGGAGTTCGAGACCAGCCTGAGCAAGAGCGACACCCCATCTCTACTAAAAATAGAAAGAAATTAGCTGGGCAACTAAAAATATATAGAAAAAATTAGCCGGGCATGGTGGTGCATGCCTGTAGTCCCAGCTACTCGGGAGGCTGAGGCAGAAGGATTGCTTGAGCCCAGGAGTTTGAGGTTGCTGTGAGCTAGGCTGATACCACGACACTTTAGCCTGGGCAACACAGTAAGACTCTGTCTCAAAAAAATAAATAAATAAAATAAAAACAACGTGCTTGTTTTGAGATTGGGGTGCCAGCATAGTCAGGTTCTGGTGAGGGCCCTCTTCCAGGGTGCAAACTGCTGACTTCTTGTTGTGACATCATATGGCAGAAGGCGGGAGGGAGCTCTTTGAGGTTTCTTTTGTAAGTGTACTAATCCTGTTCAGAAGGACTCTGCTCTCGTGACCTAATCGCCTCCCAAAGGCTTCGCCTGCTAATGCCATCACATTAGGGGGTTGAATTTCAATGTATACATTTTGGAGGGACACAAACATTCAGTTCATAAATAAAGTTAATTTCCCTTCCACTGTTGCCCATACCCCTTTCAAATTCTACTTTAGCCTGTGTGAGCTCAGATAAATGTTAAAGAGAAAGCAAATAACTGTAGAACAGCCTTTACTGTAGATGGACCAGGTTTTTTAGGGGGCTGGGAATGGGATATGAGAAGATAATGAATTTAATTTAAAAATTTTTTGTTGTAGCAAAATACATATGACATAAAATTTGCAATTTTATCCATTTTTTTCTTTTCTGGTCTAATTGCTCTGGCTAGACCTTCCTGTTCAATGTTGAATAGCTACGGTGAAAGGAGGCATCATTGTCTTGTTCCTCACCTTGGGGGAAACCTTTCAGTCTTTCACCATTGAATATGATGTTAGCTGTTGGGTTTTTCATAAATGCCCTTTATAATGTTGAAGATATGATATTTTTATTATGAAAGTGTTGGATTTTGTCAAATGCCTTTTCTGCATCAGCTGATATGATCATTTGGGTTTTTTTCCTTCATTTTATAGATGTGATGTATTACATTGCTTTATTTTTCAGTGTTGAACTATTCTTGCATTCTTGGAATAAATTTCACTTGGTCATGGTGATAGGTGCATAGTCCTTTAATATGCTGTTGATTTAGTTTGCTAGGATTTCATTGAGGATTTTTGCATCTGTATTAATAAGGGATATTGGTCTATGATTTTCTTTTCTTGTGATGCCTTTATCTGATATCAGAGTAATGCTGGTCTCATTGAATGATTAGGAAGTGTTCCTTCTTCTCCCATTTTCTGGAGGAGTTTGAGAATGATTGGTATTAATTCTTCTTTAAATGTTTGATAGAATTCACCAGTGAAGCCATCTGGTTCTGGATTGGTTTTTTTGGTGGGGAGAGGTTTTTGATTACTGATTCAGTCTCTTCATTTGTTATAAGTTTGTTGAGATTTTCTATTTCTTCTTGAGTCAGTTTAGGTAATTCATGTGTTTCTAAGAATTTTTCTATTTCATCTAGGTTATCTAATTTGCTGATGTATAATTAATTGTTAATAGTATCCTTTCATAATCCTTTTTCTTTCTGTAAGGCCAATAGTGTCTCCACTTTAATTTCTGATTATAGTTTTTTATTTGTGTCTTCTCTCTTTTTCATTTTGGATGACCCAGCTTTTAATGCATGAAACCACTTGTTTAATAGCTACCCTTCATTGAGCTCTTAGCATTCTTCTTTAGGAGTTTAAAGGCAACTCAGTTAATTCTTACAGCCACCCTAAGGGAGTGTCACTATCCCCATAGAATAGATGAGGAAACCAAAACTCAGGGAAACTCAATGAAGTTCCCAAGGTCCCACAGCTGGTAAGTGATAGGCCCAGAATTCTAATGACCACTACACCTATTCCTTATATTGAAGGATTCTTGAAGGGCAAAAAGATAATGTAGTTTAGGTGTGATAGAGTTTCCCAGCTGAATTCTGCATAGAGACCAGCAGTTGTAATGAATAAGCATTTTTCTTACAGTGAGAATTTTCTCAATACAAATAGGATATACGGAGATAGAGTAATTAGAGAACATGATTTGTATTATATGCAGCTGTTGGTTATACATCAGTTGCAGTAGAAAGGTTGTTATCCACGCAGCATTGGGAACACATGCATGTTTGTTTTGAGTGGCTGGCTGTTCATTTGGCAACTTATTCTTTTGATTCTTTTTTGCAGTTATGAACTGTGCTACTGTTTATTTTGATTCTGTGCTTTTTAAAACATCAACTTACTAACATTTTCTGTTTTATTCCTCATTTGATAACACCAGGTCTAAAATCTCAATGATTTTGATTTAGTCTTGTATGCTGTTTAGGATTTGCTTAATGATGGTATGTGCAACTTATTTATTTATTTATTTTTTTTTTGAGACAGAGTCTCACTCTCTTGCCTGGGGCGAGTGCCAAGGCGTCAGCCTAGCTCACAGCAACCTCAAACTCCCGGGGTCGAGCAATCCTACTGTCTCAGCCTCCCGAGTAGCTGGGACTACAGGCATGCGCCACCATACCCGGCTAAGTTTTTTCTATATATATTTTTAGCTGTCCAATTAATTTCTTTCTATTTTTGGTAGAGACGGGGTCTCGCTCTTGCTCAGGCTGGTCTCGAACTCCTGAGCTCAGAACGATCCGCCCGCCTCGGCCTCCCAGAGTGCTAGGATTACAGGCGTGAGCCACCGCGCCCGGCCTGTGCAACTTATTTTTAACTTCCCAAACTAAAATATACTTATGCATCATAAATAAATCCCTCTGTTCCTCTTGTTGCTAAGGACCTGAAACTCTGTAGCTTCTGAAACCCCTTTTTATTTCTTATTGACGTCATTGCTTTTGCATTGTTTCACGCCACTGTTTTACATCAGTTTTTTTTCTTTTTCTTTCTTTCTTTCTTTCTTTTTTTTTTTTAAGAGACTGAGTCTCACTCTATCACCCAGGCTGGAGTGCAGTGGCATGATCATAGCTCACTATAACCTCAAACTCCTGGGCTCAAGCGATCCTCCCCGCTACCTTGGCCACTGTGCCCAGCCCTACATCAGTTTTATAGGAGTGCAAGAGTTGCATATTGTAGAAGACAAGCCGTATTTCAGGAAAAACACGCATCAAATAGAAGAGGAGAAAGGCCCCATTTCATGTGAAAACCATGGAAGGTTCTTTTCAGAAAACTTTCTTAAAATC
This sequence comes from Indri indri, assembly GCA_004363605.1. Taxonomy (NCBI): domain Eukaryota; kingdom Metazoa; phylum Chordata; class Mammalia; order Primates; family Indriidae; genus Indri; species Indri indri. The sequence goes on along the minus strand of RJWJ010025687.1, from coordinate 17,161 downwards.
ATTAGATTCAGAGATCTGGTAAAAACTATTCTAGTTCTAGTTTTTTGGGGGGAAAGTCTGCCATATTTTTGGAGGATCTTTAAAGTGTTAAATTTTGAGCTTATCAGAACCAAGGGAACATACGAGCTAAAAGATTTTTAAAAGGGAGACATTTTCATGCTTTCCTTTTGAGAGGTTAATTGATAAACTTACATGAATGAGAACCTCTCAGTATCAGTCCATAATTAAATTTGTGTACTTCTCTTCAAGTAGTGAATAAAATTTATGAAAGCCAGAATTACGAAAATGAGAGCATCCTTAGTCATGCCTGGTCCCCTTGGCATGTCTTATTATATTATATAAGAGCATCCCAGCAAACAGACTACTTCTACATGGACAACATTGAACATAGTTTCTTGTATCAACAGACTATCTGGAGGACTTTGCTTTGGCCCCCAGTGAGAAGTATAATTACTAGTAGACGGAGAAGAGATGATGGATAGTTTCATGTGGACTGTGATGGAGAGGGTAGGAAAAGAACTTCTGTTTTCCTAGGGTAGGCAAACATAAAATACGATTGCTCTCAGTATGCTGAATGCACCCCTATCATGACTCCAAAGTGTTCTGTAGCTACGGTGCTATAATCCACCACCTTTTCCATGCTCTTTTCTGCCAACCAATTAATATCTCCCAGGTAATTTTATTCAGGCAAGAATGCTGTTCGTCAAATTTGCAATACTTGTTTTTGACCCCAAATATCCAGTGGCACCCCTCCCCAACCATTTTTGCCATCAGTCCTTTAGCCTGGGAATAGTTTCAGATACCTCATTGCATATCCTTCCTCTACATTTAAACATTTGTTGAATCTCTTGGCCAAGTTCTACTTTATCCTGCCTTGGCTACTTCTTTCTGTGCCTTGTAGTTCAGTAGTAATACAGTAGGAATGAATGAATTACAGATGACAGATATATGAATGAATACTGTAGTATTCATTCATACTGTAGTATACTACTACTACGGTATACTGTAGTATACAGAATGAATACTGTAGTACAGTATTACTGTATTTCAAAGTGTAAGAGAGTATGTGAATAGTCATAATTAATGATCAAAAATAGAGAAATAGGAAAGGAATGAAGAGGAAGTAGCATGAGCTTTTAGGGATTGTTATGCAGTGACTGTCACAGAGGGACTCACAATCCTATCACTTCTTAAGCTCAACTCCTAGCCTGGTGCTTACCATGTAGGAGGTGTTCAAAAGATACTAGCTTGAGTCTACTGAATTATATGGTCCTGCATAGCTTACCTCATCTCCTTTGATTCTTTTTTTTTAATGGACACATAATGATTGTATATATTTATGTGGTACATGGTGATGTTTTGATACATAAAATGTATAGTGATCAGATTAGAGTAATTATTAAATAGCATGCCCATCATCTCAAGTGTTTATCATTTCTTTGTGTTAGGAACATTCAATATCCTCTCTTCTAGCTGTTTGAAAATGAATAATACATTATTGTTAACTATGGTCATCCTACAGTGGTATAGAACACTGAAAATTATTCCTCCTGTCTAACTGTAATTTCGTATCCTTTCTCAAGTCTCTCCCTATCAACCCCTTTCCCCAACCCTTCCCCGCCTCTAGTAACCTCTGTTCTACTTTTCACTTCCATGAAATCAACTTTCTTTAGCTTCTAAATATGAGTGAGAATATGTGGTGTTTAACTTTCTGTTCTTGACTTATTTCACTTAACATAATGTCCTTCAGTTCCATCCACATTGACACAAATGACAGGATTTCATTCTTTTTTAGGGCTGAATAGTGTTCCATTGCATATATATATCATATTTTCTTTATCCATTCATCAGTTTTTGGACACCTGGGTTTATTCTATAACTTGGCTATTGTGAATAATACTGCAATAAACATTAGGTGCAGCTATCTCTTCAATACACTGATTTCCTTTCCTTTGGATAAGTGCCCAGTACTGGGATTGCTGGATCTTTTGATAGTTCTATTTGCTAGTTCTATTTGCAGTTTCATGAGAAACCTCCATACTGCTCTCCAGAGTGGCTGTACTAGTTTACATTCCCATTAACAGTGTGTAAGTGTTCCCTTTTCTGCACATTCTTGTAAACATTTGTTATTTTTTGGTTTTTTGATAATAGCCTTCCTAGCTGGGGTGAGATGATATCTCATTGGGGTTTTGATTTGCATTTCCTTGATGATTGTGATGGTGAGCATTTTTTCACATATTTTTTGGCCATTTGTATGTCTTTTTTTGAGAAATGTCTGCTCAGATTATTTGCCCACTTTTAAATTGGATTTTTTTGTTGTTGTTGAGATATTTGATTCTTACACTAATCCCATGTGGAAGCCAAAACAGGTGAAACTATCTTCATTTTTGGAACGAGGAAACAGAATTTCAGAATTTTCAGAATTACAGAATCTCAGAGAGATTATGTAACTTCCCAAGATAACCCAACAAGAAAGTGGTGTTTTGGGCTTTAGGAAATTCTCCTAATCAAGTAGGCAACAAATAAATGAAATAAATCAAAGAACACGTGGTAAGCCTTGATATGTGCTATCATCCCTCCTTGAGCTTATCTATATTTTCTCTCCTCATTCATTCAAGAAATATTTATTGAATGCCTATTATGTGCCAAGCACTATTCTGGGCACTGAGAATATATCCATGAATAAAAGAGACAGAAATCCCTGCCCTCTCAGAGTTTATATTATCATTTACTGAGATCTAATTGCCTGGTGACTTGCCTTATCTATTACTAGAATAAGTTGATTTATGTATTGATTTACTCGATAAATATAGATTGATCAGCTACTATGTGCCAGGCACTATGATAAGTGCTGAGAATAAATGGTTGTGAACAAAAACAAGCACAACTCTTGTTCTCAGCAAGAGTCATTGGAGGAGATAGACAATAATCAAATAATGAGTTCTAAGTGCTAAGGAGATGTTCCTGGTGCTGTGAGAACATATAAAAGGGGATTTGACCAAATGAGGGAGGACAGGAAAGGCTTTCTTTAGAGAGTAATGATTGACCTAAGAAGAGAAGAAGTTAATTAGGTGAAGAGGCAGAGGGAACAGCATGTTCAAAGGCCCTGTGGTAGTAGGAGGATCCATGGCATTTACAAAGGTGGTAAAAGAAGGCAATGTGGCTGAAGCACAGAGAGGAAAGGAGTTGACGAAGCTTGAGAAGTAGGTAGGGCCAGATCATTCAGGCTCTTACAGAGTTTGGTCTTTATCTTTAGAACAATTGGAAATCATTGAAGTATTTTAAGCATGAGGGAGTGACAAGGCCAGATGAGAATTTTGAAAAGATTATTGCAAGGGCCAGGAGTGGAATGAGAAGAATCCAGTTGACAGGTTATGGTAGTAGTCTATGCAAGAGATGATGAAATGATGCTATCTTGGACCAGGGTAGTGGCAGTGGAGATAGAGGAAGGTAGATGAATTCTAGGTAGAAATGACAGGTGTTAGTGTTGGTTTGAATGTGGGTAGTGATGGGAAGGATGCATCAGGGATGACTTCCTTGAGGCTGAAGCTGAAACTTGTTCAGTCAAGTAGCTCCAGCTCCTAGCACAGTGTTTGGCACCTGGTAGTTACTGGTATCAGAATGGGACTAGAATGAAGTCACATGACTCCCAATGTGAATTTTTTGCTCTTCCTCTACTGTTGGAAACCACTTCAGTGGTTTTAGGATAGACTTAGGTGAAACAAGGTACTCATTATCAGAGTTGGTGCTTGGCTAGAGGTAAGGGTGGAAGTTGAGGGTGTTGGAGAAAGGAGATGGAATTATGAAAAAGATTCTCTGTTAGGGATTAGGTTGTTTTGCAGTAAAAGAGGCCATTTCTGAAGATTTGGGGGGGGTAACATATATATTTAATTCTAAAAAATATTTATTATTGAGCACAGAAACTGATGTTTGTATTTTCAAATGCTTTCATTTCAATTTCTAATTTAAGCTTTGTAATAACCCTAAGAGAAGAGGCAAGGATTATCACTTCTCATTTTCCAATAGAGGAAATTGTGGCTCAGAGAGATTTTGTGTCCAGTGAAACTTTAATCCATATCTTTGAATTACAAATTCAATGTGCTTCTTCACTAGGTCACATTCAATGTAGAATCTTACCACTTTCGGTGGGATTAAACTTGGAAGTACATTTTTTACAAGAATATTAAGAATAACCTGTTGAAATCGGAAAGAGTCTATAACGACTTAGTGATTATAATCATGTATTATGTGAAATCATGTATTCGTATTCCCTTTAGAGGAGATTTGGATTTTCGGAAATACTAGTTGATTCTCTCAAGCAGAGCATTTCTACCCTATATTATGAGTAAGTCAACTTTCCAAATAGCTTCTTAACAGAGCAGATTATTTGGCTTTCATTCAAAGTTTTTAGACTCAGAAATCCTTTTCTAAGCAGAGGTAGCTGTCAAGTGAAAGGACCAGGGTGGCAGGAGCAGAAGGCAAAGGGATCTTTGGCAAGTTTTCTATTTCGCTGACAGTTCTCCATCTTTCTACCCATTTCCTTTCCCCTTCTCCTGGTGGTCTTTCCCCTGGACAAGGCAGTCTGCGGCTCATCAGCATCTGCTGCCTTCCAGGACTGGTAGAGACTGGAAGACTGTAGATACATTGTGATGAATTGAGCCTGTAAGAGTGTTAGCAGCTCAATCTGCTGCCATTGAGAGATCCACACATTTTAATTATGGGCTTAGTTTCTTAGGCTTTGGAATTATAGTTTCTGCATGTATTCCTGGGATGCATGTTTAGGGATGTGTTCTCGTCTCAGTTTGTGAGAATTTATGTGCACAATTCCCATTAGCATTAATGGGAGTTGAATATATAAATCGTTGAATGTCAAAATGAGAATATACCCGTTAGTCTCAAGGATGAATGAGCCACATCTCTCTTTCCAGCTTTTCTTACTAGGTGATATTCTAAATTTCTTTGGCAAATTTTTGACCAAAAAGAGTTGGATTATGGATAAGCCCTGAATATAGAACAAAATCATTTGATTTTACCAGTTTTATGAATATGATTTTCAGTATTAGCATAGAATATTTATGTGATTATTTTAAGAGATTTTCCAAGTACCTTATTATTAATAAAACTGATTGCTTTATTATTAAAAATATTTTTGAAATGTCATGAAATATATTAACACTGTAAATAAGCATCCCCGAATGTGCTTTCATTCATTCGTTTAACGTTTACTGAATGAGTGCTATATGCCAGGTACTGTGCTAAGCTCTGGGGATGCTACAAGACGATCTTTTCTTTGAGGAGGAAGTGAGATATAAAAACAACAAACAACAAACTTTACAATAAAGCTGTAAAAAAAAAAAAGGAGGTACAACGAGGAGAGACAGAATGGCCAGAGGAAATGGGAAAGGCTTCACAAAGGCTGTACAGTTTGAACAGGGTCTTGAAGGTTGAGTAGGAATTCTCCAGGCTGAGGAGTCAGGGCAGGTCGTGGAAGGGTGAGAGCATTCAAAGCAGAAGAAACTGAATGTTTAAAGACTAAGTGAGGAATGTAATAGCAGGAGTGTAGAAAAACCTGAAGGAGACCAGACAGAGATGAGCCTAGAAGGTAGGTTGAGATTAGATTAAGAAAAGTGTCCTTAAGAACCATATTCCGTGAGGAACAATGGAAGTTTTTAAGAAGAAGAGTTATGGGAATGTCACGTGTTTTAAAAAGTTAATTCTAGGGACAGAGTGAAGAATGGATTGGCATGGGAAGAGGTGATTTAGGTTAAGTAATTGGGAGGCCATTAACACACTATCAGAACGACTTGTTCTTTGGGACAGATTGATTTATGGTTTTCTTTAGGTAAAATTGACATAAAATAAGCTGCATATATTTAAGGTGTACGGTTTGATAAATTTTGACATAGGTATACACCTGTGAAAGCATCACCACAATCAACATATGTATGTGTCAATTATGAATACATCTGTTACCCACCAAAGTTTCCTCGTGCCCCTTTGTAATTCATCGCTTCCAACGCCTCAACCTCTTCCACCTCTGTTCCCGTGCAACCACCTATCTGCTTTTTGTCCCTAAAGATTGTTAGCATTTTCTAGAATTTTATATAAGTGGAATCATACACTATGTACTCTTTTTGAGGGGAGGCTGGCCTTTTTCACTCAGCATAATTATTCTGAGATTCGTTTATAATGTTGTGTGTTATCAATAGTTTGTTTCTTCTTATTGCTGAGTAGTCTTCCATTGAAGGGTGTGCCACAATTTGTTTATCTGTTCACCTGCTGATGAGCCCTTTTGTTGTTTCTGGCTTTTGGCTATTGAAGATAAAGTTGCTGTAAATATGAGTGTACAAGCCTTTCTCTTGGAATGCCTAGAAGTTCAATGCCTGGGTTATATGATAGGTGTATGTTTAACTTATTAAGAAACTGGAGAACTGTTTTCTGAAGTGTTTGTACAATTTTACATTCTCATCAGCAGTGTATGAGAGTTCCAGTTGCTTTACATCTCACCAAGACTTGATGTGGTGAGTCGTTTCATTTTAGTCATTCTGATAGGTGGTATTTTGTTATAGTAGTAATTTGTATTTCCCTAATTACCAGTTATATGAAGCATCTTTTAATGTGTGCTGTGGGCTGAGTTATGTCTCCCCCAGTATTCATATGTTGAAGTCCCAGCCCCCAGATACCAATATCTCCGTATTTGGACAGAAGGTTGTTAAAGAGGTGATTATGTTAAAATGAGGCCATTAGGGTGGGGCCCTAGTCCAGTAGGACTGGTGTCCTTGTGGGAGGAGGAAGGCATGCTGGGGTGGACAAGCACGGAGGGCCAACTATGTGAAGAGGCAGCAACAAGGTGACTATCTGCAAGCCAAATTTGTTGACACCTCGATCTTGGACTTCTAGCCTCTAGAATTGTGAGAAATAAATTTCTGTTGTTCAAGCCATCCAGTGTGGGGTATTTTAGATGGACGCCCTAGCAACTAACACAATGCGTTTATTTGCCATCTGTGTATCTTCTTTGGTGAAGCATCTGTTTAAATCTTTTGTTCATTTATTGTATGGGGTTGTGCAGTATTATTGCATTTGAAGGGCTCTTTGTATGTTCTGAATACAAGTCCTTTATCAGACAGGTGATTTATAGACATTTTCTCCCAGTCTATGTGTTTTCATTCATTAACAATGTCTTCCAAAGAACACTCTTGAGGAAGTCTCATTTATCAAGGTAGGAGATCAACTCCATTCTTTTGCATGCGGATATCTTGTCCCCATACCAATCATTGAAAAGACTACTCTTTCCCCATTGAATTATCTTGTCACACTTGTGGAAAATCAACTGACCATAGATTTATTTTTGGATTCTCAAGTCTATACCATTGGTCTAGATGTCTATCCTTAGGCCAGTACTGCACTGTCTTGATTAAATGAAACTTTACAGGAAATTTGAATCAGGAAGTATGATTTCTCCAACTCTGTTCTTTTTTTTTAAATTGTTTTGACTGTTCTGAGTTCCTTGAAACCTCATTTCCTTATGCATTTTGCAATCAGCTTGTCCATTTCTGTAAAAACAGGTCAATTGTAATTCTGATAGGAATTGAGTTCAATCTATAGATCAATTTGGGTAATAGTGACATCCTTAACAATATTAAGTCCCTTGATCCATAAACAGTGATGTCTTTACATTTATTTAATCTTTTAAAATTTCTTTTAGTGAGAACTGTAGATTTTTTCTGAATGAAGTGGGAAGGCTTTGGAGTGTTTTGAGCTGAGGAATGATATGATCTGACTTATGATTTAAAAGATCGACTTTGGCAGCTTTTTGTAGGATAAAATGTAGGAGGCAAAAGTGAAGGAGAAAGACTATTTAGAAGTCTGCTACACTAGGCCAGATAACAGATGATAGTGGTTTGGATTATGATAGTGATAATGGGAAGAGGGAGAAGTGCAAGACCTATTGTCCATTTTGAGGATAGAATTGACAAGATTTGCTGAAGAATTGGAAATTGGAGAAAAAGAGAGAAGTTGAAGGGTGACACCAAGGTTTTGGCCTGAGCAACTGGAAGAATGGAGTTGCCATTTACTAAGACAAAGAAGACTGTGAGAAGAGCATGTTCATGGTGATTGGGATGGGGCTATTAGGAGTTCAATTAAGTATGAGTGTTAAGGATAAAATGCCTATTAGACTTTCAAGCTGGGATACTGAATAAGCGTTTGGTATTTGAATGTAGGAATTCAAGGTAGAAGTTCAAGTAGTGGATATAGATGGTATTTAAAGACCAGAGACTGTCTGCAGTCATCTAGAGAAGGAGTCTAGTTAGAGAAGCGGTCTCAGGCCTGAACCTCAGGGACGCCAGTGTTAGAGCATAGGGAGGTGAAGCAGATCCAGCAGGGAAGATTGGAAGGAGCAGTCAGGGCAGTAGGAAGAAAATTAAGAGAGCATGATGTCTTAGAATCTAGTAAAGAAAGTGTTGCAAGAGGGGAAACCAATCAAGTGTGTAAAACACTGCTGATAGTTTGAATAAAATGAGGATTGAGAATTGACCATTGGATTTGGCCGTGTGAAGGCATGACCTTGCCAACATCTGTTTTGATGGAGAGGTGGGGAGTTAGCTTATTTTGAGTAGATTTAAGAGACAATGGGGGGCCAGGCAAGGTGGCTCATGCCTGTAATCCTAGCACTCTGGGAGGCCGAGATGGGAGGATCACTTGAGCTTAGGAGCTCGAGATCAGCCTGAGCAAGAGACCTTATCTCTAATAAAAAATAGAAAAATTAGCCAGGCGTGGTGGCATGTGCCTGTAGTCCCAGCTACCTGGGAGCCTGAGGCAGGAGGATTGCTTGAGCCCAGGAGTTTGAGCTTGCTGTGAGCTATGATGACTCCACTGCACTCTTGCCCATGTGACAAGGCTGAGACTCTGTCTCAAAAATAAAATTCCCCGGGATGAGCAGTGGATCAAGAAGGTAGCAGCAAGGCGCTCTCTCTTGGCCTTCAGGCTTCTGTGAGAGTGAGGCTTTAGAAAAATAAAAGGTTAGACTCCGATGTAAAAAGTTTAGGAACCCTAGATGATAGCTCTAGATCGCTCTATTAAAAATGTCTGCCTTGAGGAATTCAGCACAGTCAAAATCCAGGTTCGAATCCCAAGTCCTGATACTTTTTTGTATCTTGGAGATCTTGAGCAAATCACTTAACCTCTATATCTTCACCTGTAAAACAGGGTTCTAACTACCAGATTTTTAAGAGTTGTTGAGAAGATTACATGGGATCATGTAAAGTGACTACCGATGCATGTACATTTTCATGCAGGCTTAGTAACAACCCAGCCATGCAGGTGTTCTCACTGTTTCCACTTTACAGATGAGGAAACTGAGACTGAGAGAAGTTACATGACTTGCTTCAGGTCTCACAATCAATACATTGGGAAGGCGGGCTTCAACCCAGTTTTAATGCCAAATCTCATGTTTCTTGTCACTGGGCTTTAAAAAAAAGAGAGACAATGGGAAAAGAGGAAATAAAAAGAGTATAGACAACTCTTTCCAAGGAAATTTCCAAGGGAAGCAGAGAAATGGAGTGTTAATTACCTTGAGAGGGATGTGCTATCAACGGAAGCTTAAAAAAAACTTTTGACTTTAGAAAATTTCAAACTTACAGATAGTTGAAAGGATAGTTCAAGGTATACCCTTCACCTAGATTCACCAATTTTTAATATTTTCTTACAGTTCCTTTCTCTCTCTCTCTCTTTAGGTGGTTTGCTGAACGTTAAAGGTAAATTACAAATATCATGGCACTTTACCTACAAATACTTCAACTTGCATATCCCCAAAAGGAAGACATTCTTCACAATATCAATATCACATATAAGTGAATAAATAATAATTTCACATCACCTAATAATCATATCCACATTCTCTCTTTATCTCAAAAAATCTTTTATATATTTTAAAATCTAGAGACCAAAGTTTACACATTGCATATTTTATGTCTCTAATATTTATTAATATAAAAAAGTCCTGCTTTTTTTTTAGTGACTTTTATTTTTTAAAATGTCCAGGTTAGTTGACTTATGGAATATTCCTACATTCTTGACTATTCCGATTGTTTGTTCACAGTCTTATTTAACTTTTTTCTCCCCCACCTAAGCAGCCTATAAATTGGAAATCAACTCTCGAGGCTTAATTAGATTCAGGTTAAACATTTTCAGTAAGAATATTCCTTAAGTTATATCATGTACTTCATATTACATCCCCTCGGGGGGCATGTAGTGTTAGGTTGTCCACTGTTAGGGATGCTAAATGTGATCTCTTAGTTAAAATAGTGACTGCCAGATTTCTCCATTATAGAGTGCTTTTCCCCTTTTATAATTATGTAAAAGAAAATCTGTGGGGTAATATTTTAGTGCTTTGCAAATATGTTAATTGTCATGTAAGAGTTTTTTTTTTTTTTTTTTTTTTAAGATGAAAGTAAGTATAGCATGTTTATTTGCTGATGGGAGCAACCTAGAAAGAAAGAAAAATTAATGATGCAGGTGACAGAAGAGACAATTGCCAGAGCATTGCTTGTGAGCAGAAGAGAAAGGATAGGATCCAGCATGCAACTGGGGAGCTAGACCTTAGATAGAATCGTAGACATTCTCCCTAGTAACTGGATGGACGTGGAGTATATGGATATGGACACGAGTAGGATGGTATGTATAGTGGGGGGAGCTATTGGAAATACTTTTCTAGTTTTTTCTATTTGCCATTATAATTAGTAATTATTTCGAATGTAAACCCAGCCAGATATAGGGATCCAGCTTTCCCTCTCCTTCTCCCTGCAGTGGCATTTAAGTTCTTTAGGATTTCATTTGTCATGGTCTAAAGAGAAGGAAAAACCTGGTCTACAAGCTCTGCTACCCATTAGTCAGTTTCGTATCTTCTTCAATATCTGTTTTCCTACTGCGACTTTCAGCTTGTACAGTCCATGCCTTACGCCAAGGTACCTCCTCATCCTTCAGGCTAAACTCGCCTCCGTGTAGCCACTTCTGGGGGCAAGAAAAACTTGGGGAACTGTCACAGGTTCTCTTTTCCTAAACGCATCTAGTTGAATTACTGCTGAATTGTTGCCGCATATTTCTGGTATAGGGGTTCTCGTTATGAACCTTGCTGTCTTTCTGGACTTTACCCAGGAAGCAAAGCACAAATGTCTTCCTGAATCTCCTAAATCTATCTGAGATTTCTATTGTCGTTCCACCCAGGGCTGAACCTGGGGATCCGAGAGTACAGGCTCCCTTCTTGGAGGCTCACATCAGCGGCTAACTTCATTCCTCTTCATTCCGTTTTCAAGTCTTTCTTCAGCCTAACTTTCAAATGTGTATCTTCTATCATCATGCCTTTTTTTCCCCCGATTCTGTTATTTAGATACAGACTTTATGCTCTGAGAACTTCGTGCCCCTGTCTTTTAAGAGAAAATCTTTTCTTTCTTTCAAAAAACAAATAAACAACCATACCAACAAAACAAAACATCTGTAGGCTTTCAGCATTACTGTTTCTATCAGGGATTTAAGACCTTTTTTTCCCCCAAATAAAGAGAACTTAGCTCTGTTTTCTGGATTTTGCCTTCCCTTGAGTACATAAGCTTGGGCATCAAAGTTTCATTTTAACTGAGGAAGAATAAAGGAATTCCTGAAAACAAAAAAATTGTTGAGTAATATTTAAAACGTTATTCTTCTGCACATATATTATTAAAACACATATTTCCCCACAATTATTCTCTGCTGTTGATGTATTAATCAGAATATGGAGTATCTATTTTTAAAAGACCAAAAGAAGCATTTCAGAGTAACCCAGGGAATGAATGACAGAATAGGGAAAGGCAGGCTCCAAAAAGAATGCAGACTGAGATTTAAGGTGGAAGGAACATGCTCCGTCTTTGTGCACAATACTGATATTCAATCACTGCTGGTCCACGCAGTGGCAAATATGAAGGGAATGATTTGAAATGGCATGAACTCATCAAGAAATGTACTGGGTTCCTTTGGAATGACATCTTATTTTTGCCCTCCTAAAGCAGACAGAGAAAGCAATGTCACCACCTTTCCAATATTCCAAAGGAAGATTAGTAATTGCCATTTGGTTCTGCTGGTCTTTTAATATGTACCCAAGTGGTATGACTCAACATCACATTAATTTCAAAATATGCGCCACCCTATTTATAAATTTTATTTTATTTTTTTTTTGCAGAGAAGAAGAAATAACTTCTGGGCTTAAATTCAATTTAGATATTCTGTTAAGAAGGAATAATGTCAGAGATTTGGAAGTTTGTTTCAGAGAATGTGCAGAAAAATAACAATTCACTTTTAAGTTCAGGGTAAAATTTCTCTCTCTTGTCTCTGCATACATAAATATTAGCTTTATCGTGTATTTATAAATGCATATGATGTTACTGGTTATATTATACTTATGCAGTAATATGTATTTGTCATAAGACATATTTATGTAGATGCCCTAAAGTTATGGAATCTTGGAGGACACTGGAAGCGTAAATCAATCCTGTGCTTCAAGATATGTTGCTGAATAGTGGAGGAGGTAGTCTCTCCTAGGGAGTTCACTTGAATATTCTGTCCTAGAGGCAGCTTTTGTTTCTTAGGTACCTGATTGATTTTAGGGCTTATTCTTCCACAGCGGAAGCAATTAGAATACTACCTGGTTGAAAATGGACAAAGCAACTTTTTCAGGGTGTATGAAACTGTTTATGTGAAAGTCGTTTATAAGGTATGTTTACTGAGAAACACATTTGAGAATGCCTACTATTCGTCCCTGTATGTGCATCCATGTAAGACGAATGTCTCTCAAATCATTTATCTATGCCCGCCTGTAAATGTAGCCTTTTACTAGATGATACACACTCGTGGGTCACAGCCTATACCTGAAATGACACCCCTCTTTTCTATATCCACATAAATCCTTCCTGACATTAAGGCCCAGATTCTTCTTCTGCATGAAGCCTTACCTGATTCCATTAATTCACAGTAATTTCTCTTTCTCTGATCTTTGGCAGTATTTGCTATTTGCCTCACCTCTTTGGTTTTTCTCATTGAGGCTTTGTAACCAGTCCATTTTGCAAGTCTATTTAGCTTTCTCTGTTTTTATGTCACATCTCTTCAACTGGATTTCAGACTTTTTGAGATCATGGAACATATATAGCAAGTCTTCACATCTTACGTTGCTCAGTACATGGTAAATGCTCAAACCTCATTTGCTAAGTGAATGAATGAAGCAGATGTCAGTCTCGTGCACCACAACAAGAGGCCATTTACAAATGTGGTATGTGAACTAGGACTGGCATAAGATTAATGTTTTCAAAGGATAATGGGGTCTTGGGTTGAGATGGCACTTTAAGGGCCACCTAGTTTATCCAGCCCCTTGGTATGTAAATTTCCTCTGTGGGACAGAGTTGTCCCCCTTAGACTGAACATCTCCCATGATTCAGAATGAACACCTTAAGTAACATGGAATTTTCAGGTACTATCACAAAATGGTTAAGTATGATAAGTTTTCAACTAGATTATCTGGGTTTGAATCCACTGTTCTTTACTACCTCTGTAGCCTTGGGCAAGTTCTTAAGTTTTGATTTCTTCAAAACTGGGATGATCATATAAACTTTCAATTTATTATTAGCAATTCTAAAATCCAAAATCTCTGAAAACCGAAAGTTTTTATAACTCATTTTCCTGGAAAACCTGCCCTGATCTGAACTCATAAATCTAACTTAAATGGATATGAGGTTATTTATAGTCTTTAGTACCCACTAATGAGTGAATATGCATATACTTCTCTACAAAAATATTAATGTATTTTGACTATGGGGTGTTGCCCCAGGTCTTGCTAGGAGCGTTACATGTAGTATATGTACACTATTCATTTTCTGAAAAGTTGTGAATACCAAAATATATCTGGCTCCCAAGTGGTTCAGATAAGGGATCATGCACCTCTATTACCTACTCATAGGATTATTAGGAGGATTAAGTGAGATAATAGATGGTAACCATTTAGCACTGTGCCTGGAACATAATAAGCCCTTAATAAATATCAGCTAGCGTCATTGGTACTTACATTTTAAACTAATCACGTTAGGTTTTTTGTGAAAGTTAAGTTTCTTTCAACATTTTATATTTAGCATTTATAGAAGTACTGCTGTTTTTCTTATTCTCTAATGAACAAATGATTTCCCCAGGAAGCTAGACTTTAAAATGTATTTAAGAAATGAAATTATATTTATTATTGAACTTTTATTATTGACGTTTTTTCAGAAGAGCCCTTGGTAATGTATTCACTCTTATTCATGTGCTTGTCACTTCATTCATTTTACAAAAATGTATTGTGCAGCTTGTTAGTTCCTGATGTTATGAGAATAAACAAACATTGTCCCTGCCTTCCTACATTTTATAGTCTAGTGGAAACTAATTAGTGGTTTTTTTTCCTGTTGAGTCATTCTTTCATTTATTCACCAAATAATTATTGAGTACTTATTATATACCAGGCACTGTTCTAGGCACTGGGAATACAGCAGTTACTAAGGCAGACTAGGTCCCTGCCTCCATAAAATTTAGTTTTTAGTGGGGAAAGACAAATAGTAAACAAACACAATATTTTTGGCTGATGATAAATTCAGTGAAGGAAACCAGATAGGCTGATGTGCTAGAGAGTGACTTGGTATAGGTGAGGGTGGAGCTACTTTAGGTAGGGTAGTCAGGGAAAGCTTGGTGAAGAAATATTTGAACCGAGCCCATGTGGTGGAGATAGACCCGACTAAATGTGACTGACTCAAAAATAACAGAATCTTAAAACCTGATAAAAGTTATTTTTTTCTCACCAAGTTTTTTTGGTAGTTCTGCTTCACCAAATTGTCTGGGACCTAGAGTCCTTCTGTCTTGTTGCTCTAACGTCCCTGGAGTGTCATCCACATGGTTGCAGAGGGCTAACCACCAGGTCTACACTCCAGCCAATGGGAAAAGGAAAGGGGGAGGAGGAGGCCATCGCTTTATAAAAATGTATCCCCTTAAGAGAATAACCTGAAAATTGACCACATCATTTTCCTCACGTCCCATTGGCCAGAACATAATCACAGGGCCACATTTAGTTGCCTATTCGGAAATGTAATTTTTGCTTGGGTCATCATGTACTCAGCTAAAAATTCTATTAGCATGACAGAAGTGGAGGATGGGTATTGGAGGACTAGCAGTCTTTGCTACAGACCTGAATAATGAAAAGGAGCCTGGGGAAGAACATCTCAGGCAACAGCAGTCCAAGCAGAAAGAACAGAATTTCAAAGACCCTGGGCAGAGGTGGGTTTTCCATTAAGATAAATGAAGCTTAAGCATCAGGGCATCTCACTTGCATTGGTCCCATCCAACACCCTGCATTTAATTTTATATAATTGTACCTAAATTGAATAAGCTTCAAGCCCTACAAAACTTTATCAGACCCTGGCCCTGAGGAAGGAAAGTGGTTGGCATATTAGGAATTGAAAGAAGGTCAGTAGGTATGGAGCAGAATGAACAAGAGGCGGGTTAGAACTGGATGAAATTGGGCAGGTACTTGGGAATAGCTTATATAGAACATTGTATGGAGAGAATGTTAGATTTTATTTTAGCATAATGGGAAACCACTGGAGGATTTTAAGAAGGAAAAAATGAGATTTGACTTATATTTATTCTGAAGGAGACACATAAGAGAATGTTCACTGAAAAATTTAAAATAACCTAATGTACATTAACAGAATGGATTAATAAATTGTGGTATATTCATAAGCAGAATATTTCAGAGTACTGAAAATGAATGAATTAGAGTTATGTGTATCAATGTAGGTGAATCTCAAAAATACTATGTTGAGAACAAATTGTAGCAGTAATATACAGTATCATTTCATTTATGTATGACTTGCTTTATATAAAGTTTAAGAGCATTTAAATAATATATATATATATATATTTTTTTTTTTTGAGACAGAGTCTCACTCTCTTGCCTGGGCTAGAGTGCCGTGGTGTCAGCCTAGCTCACAGCAACCTCGAACTCCTGGGCTCAAGTGATTCTCTTGCCTCAGCCTCCCGGGTAGCTGGGACTACAGGCACACGCCACCGTGCCCGGCTAACTTTTTCTATTTTTAATTTTTTGGCCAATTTCTTTCTATTTTTAGTAGAGACAGGGTCTTGCTCTTGCTCAGGCTGGTCTCAAACTCCTGAGCTCAAGCAATCCTCCCGCCTTGGCCTCCCAGAGTGCTAGGATTACAGGCATGAGCCACCACACCCGGCCTAAATAATGTATTATTTAAGGATACATATTGCAGAAAAAACTGCTAGTTGCCCACCCAATATCTAGTCTACTCTTCTTCCATAATAGCAGAACTCCACTTTTATTGTGGTGGGAACATGTCCAAGTGAAAAACTACATTTTTCAGTTTCTCTTGGCAGATACAGGTTATGTCATGGTTCTGCAAAATAGGATGTAAGTAGAAGTTGTTGGGTAGGGTTCTTGGGAAAGATCCTCAGGAGGAGGAAAGAACTCAGCTGACATGTAATTTTTTCTATTGGCTCTTCCTTCTTTCTCTTGCCCAAAAATGAGTGACAGTGATTGAAGCTAGAGCAGCCATATTGCAACATTAGGGCAAAACCAGGAGGCTCCCAAATAATTTAATCTTTGAGACACCAAAGCAACCTCATTGCCTCAGTTGTCTACCCTAAGTCTCCCAATTACCTGAGAACGATAAACTCCCATTTCTCTATGAACCACAGTTGTTTGGGTTTCTGTTACCAGCTGAACTCAATCCTAACTGGTATGCGTGAATTTGTAATAAAAGTAAAATCCCATCTACAGAAATAAAAATCACAAAATTCACTAAATTCAGGACAATTATTAGCTCTGAAGCCAGAGTAATGTGAATGGACCTGGGGATGAATACAGAGATTCTTCATTTATATTTTATTTCTTAAAGAGACGAAGCAAATACTACAAAATGTTAATATTTTTTGAAGTTAAGTGGTAGACACATAGGTAGTCATTACTTTTTTGCTTTTTTATATGTCTGAATTATTTCGTTTAAGAAAAGGTCTGGCCGTTTGTGTGGTGAAAGAGTGGAAACGTGCAAGGCGGAGGCTCTGTAGCGACTCAGGTGAGAGATGATGGCGATGGCTTGGA
>RJWJ010025686.1:0-23649 GCA_004363605.1 Indri indri | reverse complement strand
GGTAAAAAGATAAAAAATGGTACCCCCGTACAGAGCACTTATCAGGAATGGAGCTCGCAGGGCTGGGAGCTGCTCTGGGCGAGTCAGGGAGTGAGAGGTGATGAATGTGAAAGCCTAGGGCATTGCTGTGCTCTGCTGTGGACTCTACAAACACTGTACACCTAGGCTGCACTACATTTATACAAAATATTTTTCTTCAGCAATAAATTAACCTTAGCTTACTGTAACTTCTTTATAAACTTTTTAATTTTTTAAAACTTTTTGACTCTTGGAATAACACTTAAAACACAAACATATTGTACAGCTGTACAAAAGTATTATTCCTTTACATCGTTATCCTATAAACATTTTTCTATTTTAAACAAATTTCCTTTTTTTCACTTTTTAAACTTTTTGTTGTTGTTGTTATTAAAAACTAAGACACAAACACACACTTTAGCCTGGGCCTACACAGGGTCAGGATCATCAAGACGTGGCTAGGTAATAGTAATTTTCTGGCTCCATTACAATCTTACAGGACCATTGTCGTACACGTGGTCTGTCGCTGACCAAGATGTTGTTATGTGGCACGTGACTGTCATTGCTTTGGAGGGTAGAGAAGTCAGGAGCTCCAGACACATTGACAATGATGATAATATCAGTTAATACCTATTAATCACTTACTCTGTGTTGGGCACTGCACTTGATGTGCTATATAGTGGGTTTCATTTTTTCTTTGCAGTAATCCTTTGTGGTAGGTAGTGTCATTACCCTTGTTTTACAGAGGAGGGGACACAAGCCCAGAGGGGCTCACAACTTACTCGAGGCCACACATCTAGTAAGTGGCCAAGCTGGAATTCAATCCCAGGCTGCCTGCCTGCCTCCCACTGTGGGTTAACTACCATATCGGTTTATCAGAATACTGAGCTGTAACTACAGACAAGCCACACAAGCAGGTCCCTGAGGAGGCATGACACAGGACAGCACATTTTGAAAGGACATGGACAGGAACAGTCCAGAATAGGAGGCTCTTCGAAGGGAGAGGGGTCCCAGAGGTGAAGTGCCAGAGAGCACGGAGGATCCCTGACCATGGGATTGTGGGCGAGCTCCCCAGGGAGCGTGGCCAGGCCTGGGCCCGTTTGCCCAACCCGTGTGTGGTGTGTGTGGTGTGCGCGCTTGTGCTCGCAGTGTGCGTAGCAGGCATAGTGTGCTGTGTGTGTGCAGTATGCGTGCATGCCATGCAGTGTGCATGTGCAGCACGTGTGTGCAGAGTGTGCAGTGTGTATGTAGCATGTGTGCAGCTAAAGTGTCACCCCTCTGGCTTAGGACTATACATGAAATTCCCACATGAAGGATTTCTTTCTTTTCCTGGTCATCTCCTCATTAACTCATTAAGCTGTGATCACAACCAGAGCCTCTTATGAGGTTGTTTTCCAGCAGGGCTACAGTTGGAAGGAACAGGATTTGCTGGCAGAGCCCGAGCTGCAGGGGTGTCCATCCCTGGGGACATTCGTGAGCTGTCTCTGTTTTTCCTTCCCCAAGCGGGAAAGTAATTGCTAATAGACTATTCTTTCTGCCAGGACAGCACAGTATAACCTCTGCCTCGACAAGTTCGTGTCCAGCTTTGCCACGGACCAGCCATGCCCTTGGAGGAGTTGCTTAACTCCTGAGGTTCTGTGCCTCAGTTTCCTCATGTAAAACATCAATATTAATCATGTTTATTACCCCACTGAGCTGAGTATTACACGATATGAGTATTACACGAGTTACCGCATGTCGAGTCCTCAGATCTGAGCCTGCTCTTACTGAGGGCTGTAAGTACTTGGTATTATGAATAATTTTAAGAAATTTTATCAAGACACTGAGAGGTAAGTTGATCTTTTTGAAAAGCTACTGAAGGAATGAAGTGCATTCTGTTTGCTTTCGCATTGCTTCTCATTTTGTATTTCCCCATACTGGTCTGTCCGTTAGGAAGAGACAGCTTTTGAGCAAGTTTGTTACAACTAACAAAAGGAGTAAGTTTTACTTTCAATGATTTCCTACTTCTGTGCCTCCATGGAAACAAAATTTCCAAGTGGGCAAAACATTTGTAATTTTCAACACATTTTGAGGACAATAGTTCTATGGGTAGAGGGCACAGGACGGGTGACCTCGGGTGCGGCTGTGGTTCTCACGCGGTGAGCCTCTTTCTGTGAAGCTGCAGTTTTGGTGTGAGAGCCCAGGGTGAGCCTCCAATTTGAGCAGATAGTTCTGAGTTAAGGAAATGCAGACCAGGCCCACTCAGAGGAGCTGGACGCGCAGGTGTGATTTCAGCCTGCTGCTCAGTAAGTGACAGACCTGAGGGTTCTCTGAGGTGCTCGGGGCAGGCATTGCACCCGACTTTGTGGAATCGTTGCTGTGTACGAGAAGGGCTGAGAGCACATCCCATGACTCACGAGTGCCTCACCAGTTGGAGTCAACTCTAAAAAGAGTTCCAGGGCTCTGTACCTCTGGAAACTTGGCAGTGAGATGTGAGCAGAGACATTCTTGGGCTGTCACTTGGCAACATTGCTGTGATGGAGCATGGCATTGCTATGAAATCAATCGGGACCACAGATTAGAAACCTTTTGACAGAAAATTGCTTGTTTTCATGAAGACACAGTCTGAGGAATCTTCTTCCTTCAGAGCTGCAGAACAGTCTTTCTGAAGCAGCTTAGGCTGTTGCTAAGTTTCAGTCAGCAACACTGGATTTCAGATATTTATATAATCAAAAGTAGAATGTGCTACACGATTTGTTTATATTTTAATATAATATGTTTTGTATTTATATTATAAAAATTATATATGATTATTAGAGAAAATTTGGAAAATGTAGAAAAATAGAAGCAGATAAATGCTGGCAATATTTTGGTATATTTCTTATCTGACCCTTTTCAATGCATCGTCGCATCATTGTGATTCTTTTATAGACACCATTTTGCTTCCTACTTTTTTCCAGTTGACATTACAGCGTGCACAGTTCCATGTTTATTACAAGTTTTTTATGGTTTTTGTGATTATAAATTATTTAATCTTATAGACACACTATAATTTATTTAATCTGTCCCCATAATTTTAGGGAATTATATGGCTCAAAATGTATAACTATTATAAACAACACTATAGTGAATGAATACACTTTTATAATATTAATACTGAGAATTATTTACTTGCTAACCAGATGTATTTCCTCTTTGTCGATTTGTCTATTCACGGTTCCATTGCAGATGTCTAAACCAAGGACCATATATGGGAGGTGATCAGAAAGTGGCATCTGACAGTCGGCCCGACACAGTCTTCCCTTTGTGCCATGGACACACCTATGATGATGCAGAAAATTATGAAAACTCAGTGCCACCAAAAATTAGTACTAAGAGAGAAACTATTGCCAAATGTGGAAGGATGTTGTTCCCAAGCCCAAGAGTGGCTTCTCCAGGGTGACGGAGCGTGTGTCTTACCTCAGCCTCAGTGCTTTCTTTTCCAAACTCCAGTTAGTGCGCTTTTTCTTTTTGCCCCAAAAAAGGTTGCAGAGCCCTTTCATCATGGAGCAACCCAGGTGAAAAGTTGTAGAGCCCTTTCGCCTGGGTTCCATTGAGTGATGTTGGGAAATGCTTACCTAAGAAGCTTTAAGGTTATGAATGAAGAACTCGTATATAGCTAATGTGCTTTCATAACTAAAGATGGTAGAAAGACTTTTTCAAATGCCAAGGGCTCAGAAACACACTCCTAGATCACCTTGCCCCTATTATTTTGGGTCCTGGGGCAAGGGATCAAACAGCAATCTACATACCTCCATTTACGCAGTATTGAAAATAAGTCAAGGTAATAAACTCTTAAATAAAATATACCCTCTCTTCCTTCGTGGTTACTTGGAGGCCCTAGTGAGAGCGCCACTCCAGAAGTAGGCGACACCAGCTGCCTCTGGCACCTCCTGGAGCCAGCCCCTGCACTTCCGCCCCCTGGGGCCTTACCTGCTAGCCAGCGGCCCATGGCTTGTGCCCCTTCCATCGTTGGGAGGACAAGCCCTGATTAGTGCTGGGGAGACAGACCTGGCAGGAGGCCACGCAGGCCCTGAGAGCAGACTCGGGGCCGCTGGGGCCCTGGGTATCAGGAGGAGACCAGAGGGGCCTGTGGTCTGCGGGTGGGCACATCTATTTGGCCTTCTGGATTTTTCGCCTGGTAGGAAGAGGTGAAGCCAGAGAGGCCAAAGGTCACCCCCAAGCAGAGGCTGGGGGCAGAGGTCTCTTGCTGGGTCTAGGGGTGGTGCTGCTCTCAGCACTCTTTCTGAAAAGCTTGCCTGACGACGTACTGCACCCACCTGAAAGAGGGACTGGGAATGGGGACGTTGTGATAGAACAGGGTGTGCGACCCGTAAGCCAGGAGTTCTCAAGGTGTCTCTGGAAGCACCTGGGACCTAATGAAGAGGGCACATTCTCAGGCCTTGCCCCAGACCCGCCAGGTCCGACACGGGGTGGGGCCAGCAGTCCACACTTCGGCAGGCCCCACGGGGCTCTGCTGTGGCCCCTGCGCTGACCTCACCTCAAGCCGGAGTCCTGGGACTGTCGCCGCCGCAGCAGCCCATCCACCTTGCGGCATCCCGGGCCAAGGCACGCGCTGAGGGTGCACTGCCACTGTTCTGCCTGTAACCGGACAGCGCGCCTGCCATCCCTCGCCGTAACCCTGGGCCTTGCTGGGACCGGTGTTCAGGTTGCACAGCTGCGCCGTCTGGTCTTTCCAATTATGAAGTGCGTCACCGCAGCCCCATTGGCAGCCTCTTACCGTCCCCAAGGGAGGCACGTACTGACTATGACAGAGGCCTATGGTGGTTGCATCTGCCATGGGATGAACTGTGTCCCCCAAATTCATACAAAGTCCTAACCCTGGCACCTCAGAATGAGACCACACTTTCAATAGGGGCTTAGGTCAAGGTGAGGTCATGTGGGTGGGCCCTAATCCAATGTGACTGGTGTCCTGTGAGAAGAGATTAGGACCGAGACACACATGAGGAGATGACCATGTGAGGACCTGGGGAGAAGACGGCCACCTGTAAGCCAAGGGGAGAGGTTGTCAGCAGGAAGCCACCCTGTGACTTCCAGCCCCTAGAATGATAAGAAAATAAATTCTGATGTTCAAATATCCCAGTCTGCAGGACTTTTTACGGCGGTCCTCGTGCACACAGACACACGCCCAGTCTGGTCCGCCCCCTGCGCCCGTCTCTCCGCAGGAGAACCAGGGCTGTCTGGGTTTTCGTGTTGCGATTTGCTTATCCCACGTCTGATTTGTGGCCCCATGTGCTTCGGTATGTATAGCAGCCGCCTTGGCATCCTCTGAGGTTTTGAGAAGTGTGACTTTTGCCCCTTTCCCTAAATACTAAGCAAAAAGGCAGCGGGTTTAACAAGCACCCTTCCTCTCAATTCCTGCGGGGCTTCCTCAAGCGCCATATGCCGGTATTTATGGCTTATTTTGTGTGTGGTCCTTCGGTTTCTTGTTTGTCTTCAAATGTTTTCTTATAGGAGCCCACAGGGCGGTACCACCATCACTAGTGGTCCCCTAGCTGTCTTTAATCTTGTGGTATGACGTTAAAATATCCGACACCAGGAAAACAGTGCTGACAGCCTCTAATTGTGGTATCTCTCTCTTACACGCACACCCAAACATGAAGACTTTTGGCTGAATTATAATTGTGTGGGTATACCTGCCTCTCCCACATAACACGCTGAGTTTTTCTAGGACAGAGACTATGTTGTGTTTCTCTTTGTAGCTCCAGACCTGGCAGGATACCTGGTGTTTTGCCGGTAGGTGTGTAATCATTATTATTATTTTTTGAAAGAATAGATGGATGGATGCTCACGAGGGAATGGAAACTCCAGGTTTACAGGGGCAAAACCACAATTGTCCATAATTTAAATTTTACCAAACTTTCCGACCCAAAGGGCAGGGCTTACCTCTTGACACAAAACTTCATTAGTAGACTAAATCCTTGGAGGTCGTTCTTGGAGCAGGTTTACTCTCTGCACTTGAGTTCTGAACACAACATTGACCTTGATTCTTCACACTCCTCTTTCTTTCCTTTGGTTCCTTTCATAGTACACAGACTGCCATCAAGGTCAGATACGCTGACGGTATCCAGGAGCAACCATTCCCCCAACCCCCGCACCCCAGGGTCACACAGAAGAACAGGACACTTTGTGCCTTCTGGTGCTGAGTGGGGGTGAGGACTTGTCTGTGGCCGGAGGAGAGAGGAGGTTTGGGTAGAGGACCCGGCAGAGAGGGGCCACAGACAGTGGACGGGAAGGACCTGGAACCCTTCGAGGAGAGAGCATCTGCAGGCAGAAGCAGCAGCTGCTCTGTGGGCCCTGGGCCCAGGCCATCCTGCTGTAGGGGCACGGATGGCCCAGTTCCCCCAGAGAACAGAGAGGAGGCTGTTACCCACCGTCCCATCCCATGTCCCCTGGGGCGGCAGGGAGTCTGTGGCACTGGGCGTTGGAGCAGGTGCCGTGGGCAGGACACGCAGGACACCCCCTGGCTCCAGCCACGCCAGGGAGGGGCTGCGAGGTCGGGCTGGGGACGGGTCCTGCAGTGAGGGGACCGATGCTGACGGGGCTCGCCTTCCCCCAGCAGGGCGAGGCCGGGGACACTTCCCTCTCACAAGGGACAGGACTCTTTTTCCAGGAAAGCCAGTATAGTTGTGGGGGTATGTCTCGCAAAGCCACCGCGTGCCACTGAGGTGTTTCAGATGTCATCGTGCCCTTTACCCTTTTCTTCTCCGGTGTCCTTCGCTCAGGGTTGACAGTGGTGTCCTCCCTTCCTCCCGGCCCCTTAGGTCCTTTCTTCTCCCCAACGCTCAGTTCAGTACTTATTTCTCTCACGTTTTCGCGTATTGGTTTTGTTTACTCAGCCAGATTACAGGGAGCTCCGTGAGGAGGGGACTGGTCCTGCACAGCTTTGTCTCAGAACCCCGGACATCGACCCCCTTCCGAGCACACGCTGGTACTCGGGGTCGTTTGGTAGTGGGACTAGTGGCTCAGGAAGCAGAGTTTTCTACAGAAATGAGTCCTGGTGGCAGACAAAGCAGTTTCTCCCTCCTACCCCAGCGCGGGTACTCTCCCCACCGACAGCTTCTTGCTGTTTTCAGACACTCTCATGCCCCTTGCCTGCAGAGTCCGTGTACTTTGCGAGGATTCTAACTAGGGATTTTGGAGACAGCGCCTCCAAGAACTGTCACCTCAACTTAGAAGTCCCAGGACTACGTAAGCCCTGGGAGCACACCGGGCTTTCTTTTTCTTGTACATGGTAGGCATTCAACATTTGCTCAGTAAATACAAATCAATAAACAGAAAATAAAAAGAGAAGGCCCCTCCTATTTGAGTAAGTGAATGGGTTAGTATTAGTTGCGTGCCCACCCTGTGCATATTTCGGTTGAGCTGTTCTGTCTCTGGGACCCACGGAGAGAACAGTGAGCAGTAACCGTAGCCTCAGCTCTTTGCCAACCGGAGGGGGGAGGCTGTCGCCACGGTGGATCTCTGTTTCCCTCTGGTGGCAGATCCCCGCACTGCAATAGCTACTTCTGAGGCTCCCGCAAGGTCAGATCTGAACAGAGTGATTGTCAAAGCTCGAAGGACACTTTGAGGCCTCTCATTACCGTGTTTCTCCAGCTGGAGTATTGCGACAAATTCTACAAAGCCTCTGAATTCTCTACAAGATTAAGAACTTGTTTGAATCTTGGTGATATTCTAAGATATAGGCATATTCTGGGTTATGTGGATGACCACTTTCTAATCATGTACTGCCCTGCAGTTTTCACATTTGTGTTTGTGTTTCACATTGGGGCCAAATATTACAACTGCAGTTGCCACGCGAGGCCCAGCAAAGCCCAGGCTCTCGGTACCAATCAAAGTTTTGCAGTTTGACAACCGCACGCAGCCCACTGTGGCATAAACCACCCGGTGCAGCGGTCTGCTCTGTCAGTCCACGTTCCGTGATGAGTGTCAGGGCAGTTTCAGAAACGCGACATCCTCTCTCCTCTGTGAGTTTGGCCAGTTGACTTCTAGTGACTTTAGTGCTGTTTTTAAAATGTGCTTTGGTGATACTTCACTTAAGGGCTACACAGCTAAAGAAAATCTATCCTGCTCTGGATAAACTCTGCTCTTTGCTTCACGCTGTCAGTGGAGACCTGACCTTCAACCATCTAAAACTAACAGATGTCGGGGTAAATGACTCCTTTCATGTCGATTCAAGCCGCGATGCATTTCATGTCCACAGCACTTTTGCTTCACAGCATCAAAGGTCTAACATGTGATTCTTGCCCAAGAACAGCTTACAATTATAGCTGGGGAAAGACACACGTGGAAACATTAAATAATTAGTGGATAGTGTAGCAACACAGAGCACCAAATGCAGTAGACTCTCCTTGTCTCTGTTTTTTGCTCTTTGTATCCCAGCAGTGACCTTTCTGAACGTCTCCCAGGAAGTCAAGGATGAAGCCCCAGGTCTCCTCCTTGTCTTAGGTGTATCTGTCCGGGGATCACCGGTCACGTGGGGAGTACGGCAGGTGAGCCTCAAGATGACGGTAGTCTCTGATAAGCACACGGCTCACGAGGTCTTGGGTGTGCTCCTGTGCGGGAGGAACCAATCCCCCTGTGTCTGAGGTGTCCTGTGTCCTTCTGTCAGAGCCGAAGAGCAGTTTCTCCGCCATCAGCACCGACGATCCCCTTGGCTCAGAAGGCAGCAAGCTCCCGTGGTAGCTGACCAGGGGCTCTTGTTATCAGTGGGGCTGCACGTGCCAAAGTGCTGTTGCCGTGGAAGCATGTGTCTGTGTATGCACATGTGTGTGCCCGTGTGTGTGTATGCACATGTGTACATGCCTGTGTGCACACACAGGTGTAGGTATGTGCATGAGAGGCGAGGAGAAGCTCTGGGTAGAGTCTGGGTTTTTCCGGCAGTGAGTGACGCTTCC
Organism: Indri indri; assembly: GCA_004363605.1. Classification (NCBI taxonomy): domain Eukaryota; kingdom Metazoa; phylum Chordata; class Mammalia; order Primates; family Indriidae; genus Indri; species Indri indri. The sequence goes on along the minus strand of RJWJ010025686.1, from coordinate 14,695 downwards.
TCTGGGGGCCCTGTGTGTCGTGACTGGGGTGTTCCTGCCTTAGTCTGGACTGTCAGACGTTGTGTGACTCCAACCCAAATCCCCCAACACAGGCTGTTGGTGCCTCCTAATTCCAGGCTAAGTAGCTGTCAGTCTGGTGAGCGTTCTTTCACATTGCAGCCCTGCATCTCCAGGACCTACAGAGGCCCCACATCGACAGTGCGAGCAAGTGCGACTGCAAAGGTTACGGAGCTTGTGAAAACCAAGATGGCCATGCCCCTGTCCTGTATAAATTATCCATTCGTCCCCCGACACCGGCAGTGTGTTATTTCTCACCCCGCTGTGGCCAGGCTGGGTGATCTAGGCCAGCTCCCGCCTGTGTTCTGCGTTGGCCAAGGTCGGCCGGGGCAGCGCGTGGCACGTCCTACAGTGGGCTGGTCTGGGCTCCTTCCCTCGGTGCCGGGCGGGGCTCCCCCACCTGCCACCTTGCTGACGTCCCACTGACCCAGACTCGTTACACGGCCGAGACCAGCTTCAAGGGGGGAGGGACAGACTCACGTCCTGGCAGGACTTGCCAAGTCACACGGCCGAGTGGGTGGAGGGAAGGGATAGTTGAGACACTGTCCCCACCCTCGCAGGACTCAGTCTGGGCTGGGGTCGGGTGGGGAGACGGGTTATATGGTCCCCACGACCCAGTGTCAGATTTGCCTGAAGACCAACAGTGGCCCTCAGTGGGCCCCGAGGGGTGGCGCGGAAGTCCCCACACAGGGAAGGGGACTCGGCGAGCCCGGCCGTCCACGGGGAGGCCGGCGCAGAGCACGTAGGTCTGGGGTGTAGTGGGGAGGGGCTGAGGAGGGGCCTGCTGGGTGGCAAGGAGGCAAGATGAAGCCACCAAACTGCAGCAATTCGACCTTATTACAGAAGGGGTGGTACGATAGTATTATTGTTTAAATCAGTCTCACGTCCTTGCTCAGGCAACTCTTGAGCACTTACTTATAATAGCCCCAGCAAGTTTACTGGAAAGCCCTGCCCGCCCCCCACATTCATTGGTGCAACTGACATTGACATAGTAGAGTGAAAAATATGTGGATGCATTTATATCACAGGTCTAAGGAGGATTTATTCAATCCCTTTTCAATCTCAGATGTGTGTTCATGTTCCCGTGGGAGCTATGCTTATTATCCCACCTAAATGCTCAAAGGGAAAATACATTCATAAATTTGTATATAGTTGAGAAGGGTTGCATTCAGCTTTTCTGATTAAATTTGGCACAAGGATTCTGATGACATTAAGAGCTGACATTTGGCCAGGCGCGGTGACTCACGCCCGTAATCCTAACACTCCGGGGGGCTGAGGCAGGAGGATCCCTTGAACTCAGGAGTTCGAGACCAGCCTAAGCAAGATCGAGACCTGGTCTCTACTAAAAATAGAAAAATTAGCCAGGCGTGGTGTCATGTACTTATAGTCCCAGCTACTCAGGAGGCTGAGGCAGGAGGATCGCTTGAGCCCAGGAGTTGGAGGTTGCTGTGAGCTATGATGACGCCACTGCGCTCTACCCAGGGCAACAAAGTAAGACTCTGTCTCAAAAAAAGAAAAGAGAGCTGACATCGCTGGCGATATTATTTATCGTGGCCTGCAGTCACTGTAGCAGAAATGGAATTTTGGTTGAGGTTGTAAAGAAGAAAAAGGCCCGAGGGTTTATGCAAGCACAATCGTGTGGCCCCTCTGTAAAGGGGCGTCAGGTATACTCGGTTCCCCAGGTGAGGGGGAGACAACAGCTTTATTTTGATCCCTGGGAGACTCTTTCACTCTCTTCTCCTTCCACCGCCCTCGAGTTCCCTCTCCCTTCTCTCTTTTCCTTCTGCTCTCCTCTTTCTTGCCTTTCCCTAGAAGAGGAGGTAGCCATTTGTGCACCTGGTTAAGTCCTGGTCATAAATTCTGAATAGAATAAAGCCAAGACCTGCCTCGGGGCTGAGTCAGGACAGGAAACATTACTGGCCACTTTTCCACAGGGGCAGGCAGAATTTTTCCTCAGGAGGTGAAGAGAAAATACAGGAAGATAGATCAGAAACTAGAGTTTTTAAATATAATCTTTCTCATCTTCGGGTTCCCCTCCTGCCGAGCCCTCAGCCTGCGTTCCAGGGTCTGTCTCCATAATTTTGCCTTTTCCTGAATGTCACAGAGTTGGAATCGCACGGGGTGTAGCATTTTCAGATCGGCTTCTTTCACTTAGTGATGTGCATTTAAGGTGCTTTCGTGTCTCTTCATGGCTTGAGGGCTCATTTCTTTTTACCACTAAATAATATTCCATTGTCTGGTTGTACTACAGCTTATTTATCTACTCACCTACTGAAGGACATCTTGGTTGCTTCCAGGTTTTGGCAGTTATGAATAAAGCTGCTATGAACATCTGTGTTTAGGCTTTCAATTCATTTGGGTGGCTACCAAGGAGCACAGTAGTTGGATTATATGGTTGAGAATATGATAGGTTTTGTAAAGAAACTGCCAAACTATTCCAAAGTCACTGAACCATTTTGCATCCCACCAGCAATGGATGAGAGCTCCTGTTGCTCCACATCCCTGCCAGCATTGGGTGTTGTCAGTGTTTTGGACTTTTGCCATTTTAATAATTGCCTGACATTTAAAAATAGTAAACAAGTAACATTTTTTTTGGAATCAGAAAATCATTACAGGTATTGTCCTCTTGAAAATAAAATCTATCTTATTACGGCCTCAACAAGGTTAGGCTATCAGAAAAACTATAAATTCTAAGTTAGTAATTAGAACTCTTTTCCCTTGTATTTTCCCCCTTTGTATATCATAAGCTTAAACAAATTTGCTTAGTTTTCTAATTCAGGGGTTCTCGAACTTCAGCATGCATTGGAATCACTTGGAGAGCTTGTAAAAGTGCGGAGCGCTGGGTCACACACCCCGGGTTCTGATTCAGGTGGTCTGGGATGAGGTCCGGGAACTTGCATTTCTAACAAGTCCCCAGGTGAGGCCAGGGCTGCTGATCTGCAACCACACTTGTCACACTTTGAGAGACATTGTTCTAAATAAGGGAAAAGGTGCTTCAGAGTTAGAAGTAATGATCTCCTTTCCAACTTTTCCCAATTTTTTAGAATAAGTGCTCCTTTAAAAATATCACGTACAGAATATGGTAAAAGAATTCCTGAATTTTTATGAGATCACTTTTTCTTAAAACACATAACACATCTGTATGAGTAAATATAAAATGCATAGTGGACCTCCAAATACCTGCAGATTGAATTTCAGATAAAACCAATTTTGTCCCTTGTGCCCTGGCACATGCCAGCTGACAGTTGGTGTTAGTGACAATCACTGTGCGCATTGTGTGATATATCGGACACGTGCTTGGCTTGTAGCCATTGCTCAAAAAGTCACAGTATTGCTGACATTGCACGTTCAAGACTCTCAGTGAACCAGAGGATGCGCACCTTCGTTCAAAGCTTTTTTAAACAGCACTTTCGTCTCCTCACGCTGTTGGTACCACATGGACAGCCACTGACTCTCAGCACCCACCCCTGCCACCCCTGCCTTAGAGGCTCTCAAGCCCCAGCCCTGTCCACTCAGTCGGGGGGCGCTGTACCTACTGGTCAATGCTGAAGTCCCTGTCAGGTCCCCATTTCCCTGGGCCCCCCCATACCTTTTTAAAGGACAGTCCTCAGGCTAGGGCAGCACCTCAGAGCCCAGCTCTCCTGAGCCAGCTCCCCCACCTCCGTGGGTGCTCCTGAGGGGTGGTCTACACTGCAGGGCTCCCCTGTGGGATCAGGCTGGGGCTGCTCTCTGTGGGCCTTTTGCCTGGGGTTGAGCCTTGGCTTAGCCGCCTCCCCTGCCTGCCCTGCCTTCCTGGTCTGCCCTGGTGGGGACACTGCCTTCCTAATCAAGAAATCACCCGCATGGGAATCTTCATCTTAGAATCCACTTCTGGGGAGTTCTAACTTAAGATAGGGGCCCTTTGTATGACAAAAACCCTCAGACATGCCTAAACATATGTAATCTACACGGGATTGTTATCAACAATAAAAATGTCCCGCGGTACTCTGCTAGACACCAAGGACGTGTAGAGACACAGGCACAGGTGAGGTCCTGGAGGGAGTCAGTATCTTGCCTGGAACACGTAAAACATGCAGGAGACAAAGTGCAATAGTATCTGGGTCCGTTCCACCTCTCTGAGCCCCTTGGGGTGCTGAAGCAACCCAAAGGTCCCTGTGTCCTTACGTGTGGCCCAGAAGTCACGGGGAGAGCTTCCAGGTGTGAAGGATGGTGTGGTCAGGAACACGATGGGACTTGTGTGAACAGATGAAATGAGGGCTCCATGGCACCTTTCCCAAAGCCTCTGCACCCTCTAAGCATCCTGGAACTTGGACACAACTCCAGGGAAAGGAGCAGAGAGACGTTGAGTTGACTGAGATTGTTTCTCCTTATCCTGACAGGATGTGACATCAAAATAGAAATTCAATTGGGGTATAGAAAATAAAGAAAGTTCTATTTCTTGTACCCCTGTGGACTGAGATTCACACCCACTCTAAATACAGAGGCACACACTGAATCGGTGGTGCAGAATGCGGCCTTGTGGTATTTGGCGTACTAAACTTTTTATGGGTTCAGGGAGTTTCTGCCATGCATGTGTATTCTTGCATAAGGTCCCTAACGTCTTAGACCTTCGGGGAAGTAAAAGCATTAGTTAAACCAATAAATAAGAGAAATCCTATGCAAAAATCACGCCCTCATTTTATGCTTTGCTTTGACATGCTTCACTTTTAAGCTTGCCCTGAGGCCAAGTAATCCCCAATTCAAGGCTGGTTAGAAGTGATCAGAATAGTTTTGTTTAACAAAGCAAAGGGAGGTCAGCCCTTTAAAGCAAAACATTTCAAGGGATTTAATTTTTATCAACACAAATGTATCATATTTACTGAGTCACTAATCTGGCCCAGACACTTTGCCCTCTTATGAAGATAACTACGGTAGGGGACCTGCTTGCCTGCTAGGCACTCCTTTGTCTTTGCTCCACGATGACTCTTGGAATAAAAGATGAGCGAGTCAGACCCTTGCTCCTTAACGGACTGCTGTTTCTTTTCCCATTTGTAATATTTGCTTCACCAATTGTGAAGGCAAGAGAAAATAAATGAATCATTTTAAAGACCTGGCTTACACAGAGCATAACCTTAGAAAGCCAATGCTCTTACGATTGCTGATGTTGGCAACGACATTGGCAGTGATACTGTTAGCAAGCCCAGGTATCAGTCAGGGTTCATTCAGAGAAGCAGAGCCTCTAGTGGAGATGAATATATGTCTATCAATCTGTCTATCATCTATCATAGATATATATCCCACACACGGAAGCACACAGAGCGCGCGCACACACACACACACGCACACACACACACATACCCCTACCTGAAGGGCTGTGTCACAGAGGCTTGGCCCTACACAATTCTGGGAGCTGGTTAAGTAGTCCTGCAGGACCACTGCCTTTACGTCCGATGCTGCAGGACTAGCAGAGGGGAGGAAGGATGGATGTGAAGTCTTGGCAACCAAGAGCCAGCTGAGAGCCCAGAGCAGGACAATGGAACCCATGTCCATTGTCTTGGTCTGACCTCCATGGTGCAGGTGTCCTGCGGGAGCTGGGTCTTTGGATCAGAGCTGTGCACACACTCCTGGCCCAGGAGCCAGAGAGGCTGCAGGGGGTTGGGGAAGGAGGTGCAGCTGCAGCACATGCCAACGAGGGGAGCCAGCATTTAGGTGACATCATGAGCTACACAATGGCTGCTATTCCCTTTCCTCCCTCCAAACTTTGCCTGGTGATCTTGTGGGCCACCCTAACAGAAAACTTCCAGACAAGGGAATTCTGGGAAATGTAGCTTGGCCAGCCTTGTTGACACACTGCCAAGTCATCACACCCTGAATGCTGAAATTAACTGTGCACTGTGCACGTGTGGAATGAACCACCCTGGGCAGCCTCTGTAGCTGCATGCAGAAGCTGTAATTGCTTTAAGGGTGGGTCTTGAAGTAGGTAAAAATAGCCTTTAGAGTATCTGACCATCCTGCTAGTTATTGCACCTTTACTTCCCCGTTACATTTGAATTATTTCTATTAAATCACACTTTCCCTCAACAAAGACTGTGTGCACTGTGACTGATGGTAATTGAATTTTCTGGTCTTCTGACATCTGAGAGGCGCTTTTGCATCTCTGCTGAGATTTTGGCTGGTCTTGACGATAAAATTGAACAAAATGAAATCTGACTATAATGGTTTCTTATACTCTGGCTCCAAAAAGGAATTTATTTGGGAAACTCAGTCCATTGTGTGCTGCTATCACAGAATACCTGGGACTGGGTAATTTATAATGAATGGAATTAATTGGCTCATGGTTCTGGAGGTGGTGAAGTCCAAGAGCAAGGTGCCCTGTCTGGCGAGGGCCTTCTTGCTGAGTCATCCCATGGCAGAAGAGTAAAGAGAGGGCAAGAGATGCACAAAAGGGGGCTGACTTGTCCTTTTATCAGGAACCCTATCCTGTGATAATGGCATCAATCCATTCAGGATGGCAGAGCCCTCATGGCTTAATCACCCCTCAAAAGTCCCACCTCTTAATAATCTTACAATGGCAATTAAATTTCAACATGGCTGTGGGGGGGGGGGGACAAACAATTAAACAATGGCAGGAAATTAAAACGTATTTTTAAAATTTATCTTTTTGCCTTTGTTTGTTTCATCTGACTCCACAAATGTTGCAGTTGAAGAAGTATCGACAGTCAAAAATTGTCACTGAGGATGAGTGCCTTAGCTCACTTCTCTGGTTTTGGGTAAAGAACAGAACCTCTTTCTCTGGTTTTCCATGCACATAAAATGGTTATAATTCCAGAAGTATCAAATTAATTTCACAGGTAACAACTCTTATTAGTCATATTGTTAAAACATTCTTTCTTTTTGGATTTTTAGAAATAAAGGCATACATTTACTATGAAAAACCTGAGAGAATTACTTCAGGAGACCATGAATATATTGTGATTAAAAACTCTTCCTGATGCTTCCATGTTGGGTTCTAGTAGTTAAAATTCCTGTGGGAGTAGATAGAGAGCCATGGCTGGGTTGTGGCTGCAAGAATGATGTTTTGAGAAGGATTCTTGGGATGCCCTTATGTTAATTGAAGAGAGTTCTGAGACTGATTAGTCATGTCTGCTAACGGAGCAGGCTAGAAGGCCATGTTATGCTTGCTGTATATTTTTAGACTCTTTTCATGTGACAGCTAACATTACACTTAGTGCTAACAATGTGACAGATTTTTAGGGTTAAGTGCCTATGCATTATATTACTTAGATTGAACCATTTGTCATGGCTGTTTTCATAGGTACAGAGTGGTTGAATAGTAGCAATTTCATATGATTCAATTTAATAGTAATCCATTTTAATCCTCACAAAAATTCTGTAAGGAATAAATTCTTCTTATCCTGTTTGACAGTTGAGGATGCTGTGGCACAGAGGGGTTAAATGGCTCAGCCGAGGTCAGACACCTTGTCAGCAGTAAACTGCAACGCTGGCCTCAGCAGTCTGGCTGCCCATGCTCTCAGCTTCCTGTCCTGGCAACTACTCTTGAAATATGTATAAAAGACACATGGCTTTTGTTTTAAAGCTGAGTACTTCTAGGCTAATATTGGTATCCCACAGAATATGAAATAAAGGATTTTATTCATTATCATTATAATTTTATAAAAATATTTTGCATCTGTAATATACTTCTAGGTATCTTCAGAAAATCTTCTTTCATCATTACGAATTCTTGAAATACTTTAAGTCTTTGAGGCTCTCTAGTTACGACTGAACTTATTTGCACCTGAATACTGCAGCATCCAAATGAATGGTGTCTAAGCCTCAGTTTTTCACCTGTACAATGGGAATAATGATGCAATCCCATAGAATTGTCCTGAGGAATAAAAGATGCAATGTATATAAAGTATTTAACTTGGTGGCCTGGCATATAGTGGCCCTAAGTAAATGGTACCTTTAAAGTTAATCCTTAAATAGGATATACAAACATTTCACAGAACTTTTAAAAACCTTTCTTCTTATATTTATTAATAGAAGTGGGTTTGGTGATCAGCCAGCAATTTCTACCTAGTCTCATGGGAAGAACAGAGAGAGTAGTTACGGATTTTGTTTAAACATGTTGGGTTTGAGGGACCCATGGCACACCCAGTGGGGAATGACCAACAAGCTGTTGGATGTGCAAGTCTGGGGCTAGAGTAGGTAGGCAGGAGATAAAACCATGGGAGTGGAGGTGCATGTAAACTCAGACAGATGGCGTGTTGTAAAGGTGTTTTAGGAAGATCAGTCTCATACAAAGGTACAGGATGTTCTGGAGTGCTAGAAAGGGATATCGGCTAGATTACACTTACCTAGGTGTGAAGTGAGAAGAACCCAACGAGGGTGGTAGTAATAAGAACAGAAAGAAAGGGGAACAGAGAGATTCTGCAATTCAGAACTGGGAGGGCTTAGTGATGGATTGACTAGCTAGAGTGAGATAGTGTCTAAGTTGTTTGTGTCTAAGAGCTTTGGAGAACGGAGGGACATTAACAGAAATAGAAGGTGTCACTTGTTATGTGGCAGGGGTTAGGTGATAACAATGAAAATCATAGGGGATATTGTCATTTGGATTTTGATGATATAACAGGACATTTAAGTGGAAAGAACCAGTAGGAAGTTAGAAGGGGGAGCTAAACTCAAAGGAAAGATTGAGGCTGAGAATACAAGCCACCCTTGTAAAGGTTTGAGTTGAAGCTTTGAGATTGGAGAGGTTTCCTAGGGAGAGTGTGGACCCTCTGTTACAAGTTTAAAAATAAGAATAGGCAGAATAGGTCATCTTTTCTCCGAATTACAAGCTGTCAACAACTAAAGTACTGCCAATTCTCATTATTTGTGGTAGTTATGGTCCATAATTTGCCACAAACTCTGAATTAGCGAATACTAAACCATTGCTCCTAGGGGAAATACAAGATTCGGTTCCTGAGAGCCTCTGATCTACAACCCTTTCATCAACCAATCAATACATGGCCTTTCTAAAATGTATGTTTCTCGGCCGGGCGCGGTGGCTCACGCCTGTAATCCTAGCACTCTGGGAGGCGGGTGGATTGTTTGAGCTCAGGAGTTCGAAACCAGCCTGAGCAAGAGCGAGACCCCGTCTCTACTAAAAATACAAAGAAATTAATCGGACAACTAAAAATAAATAGAAAAAATTAGCTGGGCATGGTGGCGCATGCATGTAGTCCCAGCTACTCAGGAGGCTGAGGCAGAAGGATCACTTGAGCCCAGGAGTTTGAGGTTGCTGTGAGCTAGGCTGACGCCACAGCACTCACTCGAGCCCGGGCAAAAAGAGTGAGACTCTGTCTCAAAAAAAAAAAAAAAGTATGTTTCTGTTTAAATAAGCTTTATTTGGCATACATTGTTGATTTGTTAACATAGGTCTGGCGGCCAACAGCACTATAACTCATGCTTGCATGAACCTTTTCTAACACGTGTTTTCTCTGCGAGGCACATCACTTTACACTTTGGAACGCTAGACAGCACTTCAGCATGATGCCTGGGGGCCATTTTAAACAGTGAAATCACCAACAAGACCGCAAAAATGTGAAAAACATAGCACTAAATAAATAGTGCAAAGGACACTTATTTGTAGTCTGAGAGCTGAAACAAGAAGGCAGAGTCTCCCCTTGTTAGATCTCAGCTGGGAATGTGCCCGTTGGGTGATTCCAATTTTCACCACCCTGTACATTTCTGAGAATGGCCTTGAAAGTGCCATGAGTACTGAATTGGGGGTAACAGATAAATTTTATAAAGTAGGCTAATTTGTAAACTGAAAGCTGTGAATAATGAAGATTGACTGTACTTGTATGAGAAGAATATATAGTGACTAACAACTGGCATTGTTCACTACTTGCTTCCTGCTCCAAAACTTTAGGTTTAGGAGACCATTTGCAGATTTACTTGCAGTAATTTTTTTTTTTTTTTTTTTTTTGAGACAGGATCTCATTCTGTTGTCTGGGCTGGAATGTGGTGGCATCATCATAGCTCACAGCAACCTCAAATTCCTGGGCTTAAGCAATCCTCCTGTCTCAGCCTCCCAAGGAGCTGGGATTAACCCACATCACCATACTTGGCTAATTTTTGTATTTTTAAAATTTCTTTTGCAGATACAGGGTGTTCTTATGTTGCTCAGGTTGGCCTTGAAGTTCTGGCCCCATGCAATCCTCCTACCTCAGCCTTTGAAAGTGCTGGGATTACAGGCGTGAGCCACGGTGCCTGGCCTCCTACTGCATATGCTTTAAAGGAACAGTGGAAGACAAAAATAAAGAAGTTTTCTTATTAGATCTTAATGATTTTTTCCTGTTCAAAGGACATCTTTTAATGTTTTATATAAACATTAGACCTCACAAGCTCTCTGAAACTTCCTTTATTCACTTACTGATGTATGAGAGGGTCCACTGACTTTAATGGCTGCCTACCATTCTGCAGTGTGGATGTACAATACTTTATTTAGCTACCCCTTCGTAGATGGGCATGCATATTATTTTTATTTTTTACCATTAGGAGCAATATCGCCACAGCACTGTCCATCATTTGCGTGACACTCAAGTAGATTCTTTGGAACGGAGGCGCCGGAGTGGAACTGCCCTTGCAAAGAGAAGCCGGAACGCGTGTTGCTTCTGTGTGCCTGTCTTCCATGCTCCCATAGCATCTCTGTTTTCCTTTGGGGGAAATGGAGATGCAGTAAGACAATACCTGTGTTTTCTGTCTTCCGCTGTTCTGCTAAAACAGTGCGGCTAGTGCCGTCCCATCCGGAAGAGAACGCTGCATCCCGCCCTCTAGCGGAGAAGGAGCGTCACGCCGCGCAAACTGAGCCAATCAGAGGCTCCCCCCGGGGAACTTGAACCCTGCGGAGAGACCCCGAAATGGAAAGTGATCCGAAATGGTTTGTCCGGAAAGAGGTGCCCTGGAGAAGCCGGCCAAGTGTTTCTGCCCTAGAGCTTTCCTGAGTCCTGTTTTTTTTGAGACCTTGTTATTCAGCCTTTTCTTTAATCCAGTGAGCTACTCCATGTCCTTCTAACACTGGTTTGTTTGTTACTTAATTTAGCCAGAGTGTGTCTCTGTTGTTTGTCAATGATATAAAGGATATGTTCATTTAACAGTTTGACAAATACTTCTAATTGCCCTCCAATCTGAGGTAGCAATTTATATTATACTTCTACCAACAGTTGGAAGCGTCCGGTTATTTTGTTTTGCTTTTATTTTGTTTTGATTTGCTTTGTACAGGTCTGTGGTGTTATGAGCAGAATTTCCTTTTATTCAATTTTCCTAATACAATACCACTTTGATTTCCTGATAGAGAGATGTTGTTGATTTCTAAATAAGTGAAATGCCGTTTACTGTAGTAGATTGGCCAACAAATAACTCATTTATTATTGCCAGAACACAACTGGTTCGTATTAACTTGCCAGAGGTATAGCTGATGAGATGATCTAGTGTCGAATCAATTTCATTTGTAAGTGGAGTGATTCACAAGGATATGAACCACGAACTTGGACACTAAGTATTCCAAGACTCAGCATTCTTACATGATTACCTTCGCCGCTGTACATAATGACATAATCATCAAATACTACCAAAAAGAATGGTCAGGCATAGTACAAAAAGTTCCTTTAATGAACATTATGTTCACCGATTACTTTATTCTTAGGAAAACCAGCTGTGGAAGTAGAACAATCTGTGCTCTAAATTGAAGGCATACAAAAATAATTCAGATTCTCCAACTGGGCAAATCACATCACTAAAATGATGTCCTGTGTGTGTATTGGTGTCCTTGCCCCGTGTGAAGAAAAATGTCCAGGTGATTTGTGGAAAATGTGAGCCACGGGTAAAGATGAACTACAGTGAGAACTGAGTCACCCAGAATTGTGTACGCCGGGGAGAGTGTGAAGTAATGAAATCACGACCACAGCCAGCTTCCTGAAACATTTCCTACAAAATGAGTAAGGGAAAAAATGTACATGGTGGACTTTTATCTCCTCTTTTTTCCACTTCACCTACTTTTGTTGAGATTTTAAAGAAGAATGGAAAATGTCCAATGGAGAGAGATTTATAAGGCTGGAACAAGGGCTTTGCAAGGTTTTGCACAAGAGCAAAAGTGTTACTCAAAATATTTGACAGCCAGCATAGTAATGTAAATAAATACATAAAGCAAAATTAAATCAATAACTACCATGTGTTTTATAGGATCTCAGAAAGGAAGATTACTTAAGTAAATAAAGTCGTGTTGTTTTGTTACTAAGTTACATGGAATGGATTGTCTTTCCTGTGCCAAGCAGTGCAACTGACAGCAAGAGACCCTCCAAGTGCTTGGAATAGACAAAGGCTCCTTGCCAAGGCCTCCAGTGCTGTCTGATGGAACTGACAATGGTGGACATCCCCTGCTTTGCAGAGCTCACAATTAAGAATGGTGTTTGCTATAGGTTCTTTGTAGATACTAATATTAGTTTGTGGACTCTCCCTTGTGTTCTGAGTTTCTCAAGAATTTTTTTTAACATGAAAAGATGTTGAATTTTGTCAAATACTTTTTCTGAGTCAAATGAAAAGACCATATGGTTTTTCTTCTTTAATTTATTAAATGTGGTAAATTACATTTATTCTAATGTTAAACCTCTTCTGAATTTCTTGGATAGAGCAAATCCAGACAAGACACAGTTTCTTTTTTTACACTTGGCTGGATTCAGTTTGTTAATGTTGTATAGGATTTTTGTATCAATAATCATCTGTAACTTTCCTCTATCATATCATCGTTGTCTAGTTTTGGCATCAAGGCTATATTAACCTTATAGAGTGCTACTATGGGAATACTTCATTTTTCTATCTTCTAGAAGATTGGAACAATTTTTCCTTGAGAGCTTTTTAGAATTTTCCCATAAAGTTGGCTGGGCCTGCTATTTTCTTTGTGGGAAGATTTTAAACTACTGATTACATTTCTTTAATAATTATAGGACCATTCAGGCATTCCCTTTCTTTTTGAGTCAAATTTAGTCATTTATAATTTCCAGGAATTCATTTATTTCAAATTTATTAACATAACATCTGATGAACAAATGAAGTAATTATGATAGGTAGATAAAATATGATATTTCATAATCATTCTCTTTTCTTTTTATGACTGCTGTTTGTGTAGTTGTGTCTCTTTTTAAATCCTACTACTCTTTATTTGTGCCTTCTATCCTTTATTCTTGATAAATCTCACAAGATGTTTGGTTATTATGTAAATCTTTCCTAAGAAAGATTTTTTTTGCATTAGATCCTCCATCGTACCTTTGTGTTCCTTTTCGTTAATGTCTGCTGATATCTTTATTATCTCCTTTTTTCAAAGAGTTTATTCTCTTATTCTTCTCCTAACATCTTAATGGGAAATCAGCTTATTTTCAATCTTATATTTTTAAATACGGTATTTAAGTATTACATATTTAAGGTTATATATTTCCCTCGTGTATAAATATTAAGGCTATATATTTTCCAATTTTGCATCATCCTACAAGTTATAATATGTATGAGATTTATTATTGTTCAGTCTGACCATTGAAAAATTTCTATTAGGATTTTGTCTGTTTCATTCTAAAAATACATTTTAAATTTTGATTTTGATTTCTGACTTTATTATACTATAGTAAGAGAACATAATAAATACATTAATAATACAATTTTTCAAAATTTGATATGGCTTCTTCATGGCATAATTCATGGTCAATTTTTGTGAATGTTCCATGTGCGCTTGAGAATAATGTGTATTCTATATATGATCATTAAATCAACCTTCATAATTATTTGGTTCAAATTTTCTATAGCTTTATTACTTTTTCTGGTTTATTTATCCGTGATTGAAGAAAAAGTGTTGAAATCCTCCCCTTTTCTTGATTTAGAAGTTATACACTTTATATTTTTTAGCTGTTACTCTTAAAATTTTGCCATATTTAACAATAACAGCAACAAAAAACTCAAGTTAATTTCCCGTCTTCCCTCCTGAACAAGTTCATTTGAACACTCTTAACAGAGCTTACCCCAGCTGGATTCCACTCTTTCGTGATCTATATTTTAGTTGCCTTCTTTTTTAACCCTATGATTAGACATTTTAAAAATATTATACAATCAATGTTTGTTTAGATTTACCAATATATTTCCAAATTTCTTGGCTCACCATTTCTCCTTGTGATGCTGATCATAATCCCAAAAGATACAATCCCAAATGCCCTAATACTGAATGTCGAAATCCTGAAAGATCAAAATCTCTAAAGTTGAAGTCTAAAATTTCTAACATCTAATCGAATCCCCAAACCATAATGACAGATTTGGAGTTTGGTGCGATCAGGGAACTTCAAGGTGTTACCAATAAAGCTAATCTTTTCCATTCAGCCCAGTGCATTTATCAGAAAATTCAAATGAATGGATTGACCACTCAAAATGGCAATGACCAAAAACTTCAGTTTAAAAATGCATTATTTGTCTACACTGGCATTCCTTCCAGCTGATGAAATTCCAAGAACTTTTAGTGAATTAAAGGCACATTTGCCTGAAGATGCCAGTGAAGTTACTGACTGGTTTGAAAATAATTATGTGCACAGTAGGATAAGAGACACTTCAGTAACAGTGTTGCTGTTCAATACTG